>CAUYSK010046902.1:0-12998 GCA_963575035.1 Avahi laniger
CCCCCCGCCCGCGCCCCCGCGTCACCGACCGGGGGAGCGCGCTCTAGTGCGCTCGAGTTCGCTCGTGGGCGCTCGAGCGTGAGTGTGTGTGTGTGCGTGTGTGCGCGTGTGTGTGTGCGTGTGTGCGCGTGTGTGTGAGCGTGTGCGTGTGCGTGTGTGCGCGTGCGTGTGTGCGTGTGTGAGCGTGAGTGAGTGAGTGTGTGCGTGTGTGAGCGTGTGCGTGTGTGCGCGTGTGCGTGCGTGTGTGAGTGTGTGCGCTAGTATGCGAGTGAGCGAGAGTGTGCGCGTGTGCTCGTGTGTGTGCGCGTGTGTGTGCGTGTGTTCGTGTGAGTGCTTGTGTGTGTGCGCGTGTGTGTGCGTGTGTGTGCTTGTGTGTGTGCGTGCGTGTGCTTGTGTGTGTGCGTGCGTGTGCGCGTGTGTGTGCGTGTGTGTGTCTGTGCGTGCGTGTGTGCGTGCATGCATGTGTGTGCGTGTGTGTGCGTGTGTGCGCGTGTGTGCGCGCGCGTGTGTGTGCGTGCGTACGTATGTCGTGCGTGTGTGTGTGCGTGTGTGTGCTTGTGTGTGTGCGCGTGTGTGCGTGTGTGTGCTTGTGTGTGTGTATGTGTGCGTGTGTGCATGTGTCCGCGTGTGTGTGCGCGGGTGTGTGCGTGTCTGTGTGTGTGCGTGTGTGTGCTTGTCTGTGTGCTTTGTGTGCGTGTGTGCGTGCGTGTGTGTGCTAGTGTGTGTGTGCGTGCGCATGTGTGTGCATGTGTGTCTGTGCGTGCGTGTGTGTGATTGTGTGTTTGTGCGTGTGTGCGTGCTTGTGCTTTGTGTGTGGTTGTGTGTGCTTGTGTGTGTGTGAGTGCGTTTGCGTGTGTGTGCATGTGTGCGCGCGTGTGTGTGCTTGTGTGTGTGCGTGCGCATGTGTGTGTGCGTGTGTGTGTGTGTGCTTGTGTGTGTGCGTGCGCGTGTGTGTGTGTCTGTGCGTGCGTGCGTGTGTGCGTGTGTGTGTCTGTGCGTGCGTGTGTGTGCGCGCGTGTGTGTGCTTGTGTGTGTGCGTGCGCATGTGTGTGTGTGCGCGTGCGCGTGTGTATGTGTGTGTGCGTGTGCGTGTGTGTGCGTGTGTGTGGTTGTGTGTGTGTGCGTGTGCTTGTGTGTGTGTGCGTGTGTGTGCATGTGTGTGCTTGTGTGTGTGTGCTTTTGTGTGTGTGTGCGTGTGTGTGCTTGTGTGCATTTGTGTGTGTGCGTGCGTGTGTGTGCGTGCGTGTGTGTGCGTGTGTGTGTGTGCTTGTGTGTGTGTGTGCGTGTGTCGGGGAGGAAGGGAGGTGATGAGGAAGATTAGAAGAGCTGTTCAGCTAAGAAGGAGAAGGAAAAACAAGGCGTTGCTGAGGAAATGGGGTTGAGGGAGAGAGAGAGAAGCACATTTGGAAGCATAAACCTCAAGACAAACATCTGGAAACTTCTAGAGGTTGTCAAAATCTTTCTGGATGAGTTTTTTAAAGCCACGGTATCCAGCCTACCGCATAACTCTGGGACAGGGCCAAGAACAGCAAGCAGAACCCATCAGACGGGCACCCCATCACCGAATGTTTGCCAAGAATCTCCCCAATGGCCCTGCAGGGCCCGGAGGTCCCAAGGAATGGTTTTAAAACCACACTGTTCGTGTCATAATTCAAAGACCCAGAACTTTCCATCTGTAGTGGTGCATCATAATGTTTTGCTATCAGGCTCTGGGGCCCAAATCTATTAAAATTCCGGTGCTTCTGTGGCTTTGGGCTTGGATAATGATAGCAACTTCAGGAGAGGAAGAAAAAAATCAAAAGACAGTCAGCATACCAGGGGCCCGATGCATCCTGCCCTGCCCGGAAGAGAATGGGCTCCCGAGACGTGGGGTCGATGGCCACGGCTCGCTCTTGGAATGGTGTGAAAGACAGGATGGATTATTAATATCAGTGGCAACAACAACAATAATACATCAGTGTTTTACTTTTGTAATTTACATTAGTGTTTTACATGTATAATTGATATCTGCAGAGGGCTTGATGTTCTACAAAGCTCGTTGTACAGAGCTCCCTCTTTCCATCCTGACAGCAACGCAGTGAAGCACACAGGAACAGTCCCGTGGTAGGCGGGAGAGAACCAAAAACGCCTGGTTCTCCTCCTGCCAGGGACAAGGCAAAACGGCACTTCCCACCCCCTGGAAGTTAAGTGTGGCCATGTCACTCAAGGCATGTGGCTGAAGCCTTTCCATTACAAGTCACATGTTCCCTGCCCTGGCGCAGCCCTGGTCCCAGAGGGAGGACACCCAGAACAGAGTCCCCGGTTAGCCAGCAATGGGCGTGGCATGAATGTGTGTTTGTCACTGCCCAGCCAGACTGATGGGTACAGAAATTATCCCCATTTTCAAAATGAGTAAACATTTACCCAAGACCTCCTAGATATGAGCTTGGAATGGAATCCAGGTCTTTTGCTTCCTAGGCGAAAGGCAGGCACCGTGATGAGTTGGAAAGGACGTTCCCATTAGGCAGAGCAAGGACTGAAACTAGGTTCTGCCTGTTAGAGCTGAGGACCTTGGGCGAGCCACTGCAGCCTCTGTGAGCACTGCGATGCTCATCTGAGGAACGGAGAGGGTGGCGACACTCCACAGGGCGGTGGGGGAGCTAAGGGCAGATGACTCACGCCACAGGGGCTGCTCCAGAGGCGCTCCCTGCCCCCCGGGCCTAGTGCGCTGTCTACTTCGCGGTACCGCGTTGCAAAGCTTTCCACTTAGCTGAGGACGTTTGAAGATGACTTAGGGTCCCCCAAGCACCCCCAGTGAACTGCTCTTCCTTCTGCCCTTCAGCTAAGCAGAGCCTTTATTCTCGTCTGGGCTTGGAAGCTGGAAGGCGTCTCCTTTGTGTCCAATTAGAATGTTTTTCATTTCAAAACATACTGTTGTGCAGGGACAATGACATAAAGCGGGACTTAGCTGGCTCCTGAGGATAGAAGCAGACGGTGAAGAGGCTTTCTGGGAACAGTGGCACCTTTGAGAGCAGCTGCCCCTCTCGGCTCTGCACCGGGTGAGCTGGCACCCAGGTGTCAGCAGGAGAGACCTGGTCATTAATTTTTAAATTTGCTATTATCATGCATTTAGGCAGTGGGCTGAAGTTCCAGCTGGTTTTGACCTTTAAAAATGTTACCAGCGCTATCAGCTTTTCTCCAGCGCGAAGGACACTGACCCAGAGGCTATAAAAACCACAGCCTCGTGGGCTGGCAACCTTCCTTTTAGTTTCCTCTGCTTTCCCTTTATTTTACCTGTCATCTATACAAAGGAAATCCACGTACACTTTTTTTTTCTGCAAATGAGGAATATGTTTCCATCCCTTCATTTTCCATTCCCAAAGTGGCTGTCACGCATAGTTTTTATTGTGGTAAAATATACATAACGTTTACCATCTTAACCATTTAAATGTGCGGAGGCATGAAGAACATTCCATTGCCGGGCAGCCGTCAGGGCCACCCATCCGCAGGACTTCCTCGTCTTCCCCAACTGAAACCCTGCACCCCTTAAACACGAACTCCCCGTTCTTCCTCCAACCCCTGGCAACCCCCATTCTGCTTTCTGTCTCTATGAATTTGACTG
The DNA here is from genome assembly GCA_963575035.1 of Avahi laniger. Lineage (NCBI taxonomy): Eukaryota > Metazoa > Chordata > Mammalia > Primates > Indriidae > Avahi > Avahi laniger. Next base: position 3,602 of record CAUYSK010046902.1, read on the forward strand.
CTCTAGGGACCTCGTATGAGGGGAATCGGACAGTATTTGTCTTTTTGTGACTATCTTATTTCATTCAGCATAATGTCCTCAAGGTTTATCCAAGGTCGTAGCAGGTGTCGGGGTTTCCTTCCTTTTAACGCTGCGTACCATCCCATTGTAGCTGTAGCTCATCTATTTTAAATGGCAAAGGACCCTCATGCTCGCAGTGATACACTGTTTTTCCCTTTAGGTCCCGTGGTGAGATTTGGAGATCAGGCGATTACCATAGGCCACAGGGGAGGGACCAGTCTCTGAGACTCTAAGGGACTCTCCTGGGCCTCTCGCCAGAGCCCAGCCTTGTCCGGCCACAGTCCCATGACATCCTCGGGGTCTCGAAGATGAAATCGTAGTGATTCCAGGGGAAATGGAGCAGAAGGGAATCTCGTGTTTGCGTTCAAAGCCAGTCACCATGCACGTTGACTCAGGCTAGACTGTGTCTAGGCTGGAGCAGAGCCCCACCTGGCCAGGTCAGAGCGAGCCAGGGACAAGCCCCAGCCCATGGTGACCACGCACTGACTTGGGCCAGGGACTCTGCCGGTCCCCATCCAGCGTCTCCACCCCTCACAATAGCCCACAGGTGGGGTTCTGGCCCCATCTTCCTCCTCACTCTCCCTCTCCACCCCAAGGAGGGGGGTGGAGGAAGAAGAGCAAGGCCAATCTAGATGTCCCGCTGCAGAGTAGGGGGCTTGCGACAAGGCCCAGACTCGGGTTCCTTCTACTGTTGCCACCACGGTGGGCTTGAGGACCCCTCCTCAGGGACCAGGGCCTCGGAGTATCATCCACCCTGTGTTTTCTCCTGGACCACTCTAAGGTGGGAAGCCAGTGCTGGTAGTCCCAAGTGTCGAGATAGCTCTTCACTAAATTTAGAAACCACAGACATTTCCTGAGAGCCTCTGCTATGCACCAGGCTCAAGGCTAGGCACCACAGATGCCAAGATGAATGAGACCTTGTCTGTGACCTTGAGGGCCAGACCAGAGACAGGTCCACGCTGCTGCTGTACAACAGACTGTCCAGAGGTGGCCGAGCCGTGCTGGGTGGGAGGGAAGCCCTCGCAGAGGAGATGCTCTTGGAGCTGGGTCTCCTAGGAGGAGCTCCTAGGTAGAGCAGGGGCGGCGTACAGCCGTGCATCAGCAAGCACAAGGTCTGCAGGGAAGGGCCAGCCGGTGAGTGGCAGGGTGTTCTGGAAAGCAGGCAGGTGCCACAGTCTGCAAGGCCCTGGAGGACAATAACAAACACAGGAGCCTGGACTTTCTCTTGTGGGCAACAGGGAGTCAGGAAGCATCTGAGGGTGGAGGGCCCAGGGGCGTGTTGGCACCAGGCGGGCAGACACAGGAATAGGGAAGAGAGGAGGGGTCAGGGCAACAGCCAGGAAGCCCTGGGGACACCAGACCCACCTGCCCAGCCAGAGGAGGCAGGCGGAGCTGAAAGGTTGGCAAGGAACACTTCTTGGGGACAGATGTGTCCTCCTCGGAGGCTTCAGGCCCTCGGAGCAGCGATCGTTGCCAGCCACAGTGCTCCTGGACTTGAGAGGCTCCGCGCCATTGTCCACACAAAACGCGTAGGTCTGTAGAGGCTATTAGAGAGGTACAAGTGGAACCCTGTGTGTGCAAGGGCGGGGCTCTGTCCTTCAAAATGTCCTTCAAAACCAACCAACCGACAGAGCCCAAGCGTTTATCAAGGCCTGAGTGGTGCCAGGCTCTGTGTCGGGCTGGGGCAGGGGGAGGCGGGCCGGTGAGCAGGCTCGGGCCAGATGCCGCCGAGCACCGGTGCCAACTGCGCAAGGAGGCGATAAAGGACTTGTTAAAAGGGCATCGTTGGGAGGGCTGGAGCTTCCAGAAACAATGCCTCACACTGTCCCGGACCGTGTGCAGAGCTGTGCAGCAAGAACTCGCCCTCAAGTGAGCCTTGGACCCTGCAATCCACACCACGGCCGCTTCCGCACCAGGAGCCAGGCCTGGCAGCCAAGACTTGCTGCCGCGAGGAAGAGAGGAGAAAATCCCCTCCCTCGCTGTTGCTCCTGGAGCTCCCAAGTCAAATGTGCTCTGGACCCCAGCTGTGAGGAAGGCAGGGAGAGGGAACTTCCGGGACTGTTAGCTCCTTTAGAGGAAGTGATCTTCCCACCCCACCCCACACCCCCATCAACACTCATAAAATAGAGACTCTCCCAGCCACAGGAAGGGGTTGGTGTGGCCACATGAATGACAAGTGTCCTCCACACCATCCCTGCCTTCCGAGGCCTTCGAGCCTTGGGGGACTGAGCCATGCACAGCAGCTGAGGTTCCAGGTCAGGTGGGTGGGTGCTGTAAACTCCAGACAGTAGGGCCTTGCCCTGTGCTCACTGCCCCCCTCCCCAGCACTGAGGGCAGGACCTGGCATGGCAAAAGTACTTGACTGCTGAACGAGAATGTTCTATCAAGAAGCTGCCCTGGCTGATCCGAATCCAAAGCACCTGAAGGGGCTCCAGCATGGCGGATAGCCAGGGCAGCTCCCATTATCACGGTCGCTCACCCACGCTCGTTTACGCAAAACCCAGGTGAGGCACCCCTGGGACAGGGTGGGCAGCAGCTTCCCGAAGCCTGAAGGGACAGGACGAAGGTGGGCTGGGGGGGTGACTTCGATGTGGTGCCTGCAGGGCCTGGCATCTGGTAGGATCAGGGAGGACAAGAGGGAAGGACTCAGTGGCCACTGGGGCAGGGACCAGGAGCGTGGTCATGTGTCTGCCAGAGATCAGGTCCGGAGCCTCTGGGCATCTTGGTCTGTGCGTCGCTCATCTCCTCTTTGCAGCTAAGAGAAGGGACCTAAAGGAGTCGCAGCAGTAATGAGATCACTGAGCACCTCGCGGGGGCCAGGCATTGCCCTAAGTGCTTTAGCTGCGTTACTTCATTCAATTGCCTATCCTTGCCCACATTTGAAGATGAGGAAACTGAGGCTTGGAGGGGGAAGCAGCTTTCTGTAGGTTCACCAAGCCAGAAGTCCCAGGCTGAGGATTTGAACCCCTATCTTCCATCGAGGATGTAGGAGGCTCTGCGGAGGGCAGGCCTGGGGTCTGCAGGGGGCTCTGGATCAACCCTGGAGGGCAGGTGGTGTCGGGATGTGGGGAGGGAGCACAGAGAGGCCCCGTGCCAGGATCCCGCCCGCAAGACTGCCCCTGGGCATTGCTGTTGATCTCGGCCCCTGAGGACTCACATGGGAGAAGGAGTCAAGACTTGGGGTGAATTCGAGACATGGCAGAGCGAGGGGAGACCCAAGCGTGTCTCAGCATCCTGCCTCCCTAGGAGCTGCAGCTAAGGTCGCTCCTGGGAAGGAGGCAGCATCGTGGTGGACCCGGCCTGCCATGAGACCTCGGGCAAGTTGCCACTATTTCCTCATCTGTAATGGGGACAATGACCCCCATTTTGTTCTTGGATTAAGAGATGTGATGTGTATAAAACACGAGGCAGAGCTCTTGGATGTATGAAAACACAATAACTATTCCGGAAATATTCACCGAATATGTTAAGTCCAGCCAAGCCTGCCCAGTAAAAATAAACGAATACTCAATGTTCCTGCCTCACGATGCCTGAGTGTCTAGGGGTGTGGGGTGGCCCAAGCAGGAGCGGGGAGGCACAGGAACTCACTGAGGCCCTGAAGAATAAGACGTACCCAGGCTTATCCTGCTTTGTAGCTGCCTTTATTAAAAATCTTGAATTTGCCGAATTCTTCAGCGTGAGCACGTCCTGCCAGCACGTGCGCCGATCCTATCCCACAGCACGCGCTGGCTGGGGTGCAGCTCCCCAGCCTCCGCGCTGCCTCCGCTCCAGGCCCACCTCTGCCATCCCGTCACCGAGTGCCCGGGCTGGGGTAGGGGTCGGTATTTCACAGAGAGGAACAGCCAGGCCTTCTCCCCAGCGCCCTCCCTTGCTTCCTCTGGACCCCTCCATTCTCAGGGGCACCTAGCGGTCAAGTTTGTGATGCCCCACACCTCTGCCTGGCAAAGATACCTTTACAGGAAACAGCGAATCTTTCCGCAGAGCCACCACCTCCCAGACCACATGTGGGCGGGGCATTCCCTTAGGGCTCGGGCCCAGCAGGACACAGACCCCGCTAACAGGCCTCTTCGGGGAGGTCGCCATGACCATAACTAACCAGCGTGGGCATCGTGTGCGGCCTGCTCTGCGCTGTGCAGTCGCAAGGAGTTCCTGGAGTTGTCTGTGGCCCTTGTGGCCAACTGGTGCTGGCTGTGAGTCTGGGGTCCTCAGCAACCCTGAAGAACAGCACAGACTGGGACTGTATGGTCCTGAGTTCAAATCCCTCCTGCTGCTTGCCGGCTGAGTCACCTGGATGAGTTGCTCCACTTGCTCGAGCCTCGGTTTCCTTGTCTGTAAAGATGGGATCGCAGCAGTGCTCACGGCCACAAACTTTAGAGGATTCAGTGAGATGACATGTGAAAAGGACCTAGTGCCAGGCGAGGCACACAACGGACGCGCCACACGTTGCCGCAGTTATCACTCTTGTGTTGTTATATTCCGACTGCCCCACGTTCATGCGGTTGTTTCTGCTGCAGTGGCCCAGCTGGACCCATGGCCCTGACCCTGCGGGGCTCTCTCCCTGGCTGCCACTCAGCCTCGGCCGTCCCCTCCCTCCCTCAGCCCCTGCCCACCTGGCGGCCACTCCCTCCTGGACCCCCCCGTGGGCCACCCCCTCATCTCCTCCAGAGCCAGCCGTGGCCCTGTTCTAGACCAAAGTCACCCTGCCTCTAAGTTTGGGGGAGATTTTTTAAGATTCATCACATTATTAGCAAGCAACCTGCTCCTTCCTGCCAGAAAGGTGTTAAGTAAGTTTTGTTTGTTGTCATTATTTTCCATTTTTAATGACTGCTTTTTAAACCGAGACAAATGAGAAGAGTAAAAGCAGAGCGATCTATGATACGGCTGCCTCCCTCCCAGCCCCAGCCCCGCTCAGACAGCCACCTGCCCAGCCCTAGGTCCCTCCTGCCAGGAGCGAGGTCCCACCCACCCCACTTTCTTTTTCCTTTTTACACGAATGGTCCCGCGCACGCTGTTGTTCATTTAACAGGAGACTTGCAGATCTTTCCACATCAGATCGACTTCATTCTCGCTAATGGCTTCCTGGAATGACATTGTATGAGTGCTCCATGGTATATAGCGTTTGAATCCCATTTTGAGGGGCATTTAGGTTGCTTCTGAGCCGTAGAAAATAGTTTGTGTATTTGTGCAAATAATGCCATGGGATAAATTCCTGGGAGTGGAATTGCTGGGTCGAAGGTCACAAAGCCTGCCCGGGTGCCGCACCCTGGCTTGTCCCTATAGCCTGCTGGGTGTCCTGTGTTGGCCCTACCGGCCCCGTCCACTCCATTGCAGGCCTCAAAGCCAAGCCCACCCATGTTTAGACATTCATTCATTCATTTACTCATTCATTCATTCATAATCTCCTCTGGGCCAGGCCCTGTGCCTGGGAATTCACACAAGGCCTGGCCCAGCCTTCAGAAGCCTGTGGCCTTGGGTTGATTCTTCCTCTTCTGGGAACTCTCCTGGGACCCCTAAGCAGGGTCTCTGCCCGCCTCTGGGCTCCCACAGCAGTCGGTGAATAGTCCGCACATCTCTTCGCCTGCAGGAGAGGAGATGCACACGGGCATCCCCACGGAAGGGACACAAACGCATATGAACAAGGCAGATGCACTGTCCTCCAGAGATCGGGCTGTACGGCACGGCGTTGCCCCCGGAGAGCTGAGTCTGCCGACACCCCGACTGCAAAAGGGCCCCAGGGCTGTGAGCAGCTGCCCTGCTGCACCTGAGCCCTTTGCTGGGCCTGACGTCGTGGGGTAATGAGGAAGAGACAGTGGAGACTGACTTCACTCCCGAATGAGCACAGAGTTTATTGTCCTCCTGCAGCGTAAGAACAGGGAACACTGTGTCTTGAAGGAGCACATTGTGGCTAAGGCTTATATAAGTTAAAAAATAAAAAAGTTTCCTCCCACGGTGACATTTCTCAACCTCCCCCAACTCCCTACCCACCCCATCACCCTGACGACAGGGACACTCTCAGGGAGGACGGGCACATTCAGGGCACATCCATCTGGGTCCTTGTCATCTCCTCCTCACGGACCCCTAGAATCAAGAGCCGCTTCTCCAAGCACTTGAGGGGTTTCCAGCTGGATCCGATCCTGGCACGGCCGGTCCTCCCCAGGCCCTCCTGGTGAGAACATACGATGAAAACCAAAATGCTGTGACTCTCCAGTGGGTGAGGAAAGGGGACAGGGGATTCTAAGATCCGAGCGGCCCCCTTCCATGGATAAGAAGTGTCACCCTACATAACAGAGAGAGGCTCTCTGAAAGAAAAATTCCTGTTCTCAGGAATAGGCACTGCACTGGGAGTACATGTAAGCTATGGTAAGCTATATGCACACTCAGCAGGGTAAAGGAAGACAAAGGTTTTTAAGGAAAAGGAGGCTTACATAGTTGTGCTGAGATAATTATCCTTGGCTGCAAGGATCAATAACAAGGGTGGCCCCAGTCCAAGATTGGACAAGCAGTTGCTGTCCACAAGGGCAGATGTCCTTGCAGAAGTAGTATTTTGTGTAAGGTTGATGGCCTTTGTGCAAAGCTGTGATTTTTGCAGAGACTTTTGTGACAGTTCTTGATCTCAGGCATTCGTACATGAGGACCCTCCCTGCATGGCCTTCTCTAGCTCTGTTTTTCAGGGTTTTTAACACAAGTGACTCCATTTTGATTCTGACAACTTTCACAAAAGATGCAGCCGCAAGCAGCTGTCCCCAGCAGGATCTAGGAGAAAAGGCTGTTGGCCAGGGCGGGTTTGGCCTCAGAGCTCTTTGCCCTTGAGCAGAAATCCCACGCGGTGGCTCCTTCACTCCCTCAGGGCAGGGCAGCTGGTCTCCAAGGAGTGACACAGCAGAGCAGGTCGCAGGAGCCCTGCCGAGGGACACGTTGGCCTGGGAGCCCTCCACGCTGCCACCATCCTCCGGGGCCCAGCAGGCATCTCACTCTCTGTTGGGGGCTCCATCTAGGTGGAAGTCAGGAGTGACAGAGTCAGACAGTCTCTTGGGCTGGGATTTGGGGCAGAGCTAGCCTTCTGGGGGAGATGGGACATCGGGGACAGATGGATCCCAAACAGGCAATGACATTACACAGTGCGGTGAGAGGCTGGTGGGGTTCAGCAGCTCAGGGAGGGCTTCCTGGAGGAGGAGATGCCACAGACACCTCTGAGAAACTAGGAGTTCTTATAAAACTAGCAGGAGCTCATCAGCAAAGCACAGGGATTTGGGGAGGGGAATGGTGGGGGCAGCGGACAACACAACACCCACCCGGGGTACTGTAGCTATTCATAGCATGGCTTTTTGAGGGGAGTCGATCATAATCCTGAAAGACATAATCCCCAGTGCTGAAATCCTGAAAGATCAAAATCCCAAAAATATCATTCTGGAAAAAATAATTTTAAAATTCTTTAAAAGACATTTATTTACATTTTTAAAGGAAATTTACTTGAGAAACATATAAAAACACCACAACACTCCGTAGGCCAATTTAAGAATAAAATAGGTAATAATATCATATATATTTTTGCATAAACACCCAGTTGTACTAACAGCAGTCACAATACTAACAACTGCTTACAACAGTTATGAGCAAAGGAACCATATTCATAAAGAAATAGATAATAAAGGGGAATATAAACTGTGCACCCAGCTTTATAACTGCAGTCATCTCAAATACCATGACCAAAAATATAAGTCTTTTGATGAGATTGATCAAAGACTACAGTGGGCCGAGGTGATCACGCCTGTGATTCCAGCACTTTGGGAGGCCCAGGCAGGAGGATCGCTTGAAGCTAGGAGTTGGAGAGCAGCCTGGGCAACATAGCGAGACCCTGTCTCTACAAGAAAAAAAAAAATAGCTGGGTGTGGTGGCAGATGCCTGTAGTCCCAGCTACTCAGGAGGTTGAGGCAGGAACATTGTTTTGCTTGAGCCCAGGAATTCAAGGTTGCAGTGAGCTATGATTGAGCCACTGCACTCCATCCTGGGTGACAGAGCAAGACTCTGTTTCTAATAATAATAATAAAGCTACAATGGATCACCACCACATATGCAGTCACTCAAAGAACTGAGATCTCAACAAATTTTATCTTTCACAAATGCACGTACACTAAAAGGATACTTCGTTTATAACTGTGGTCATCATATGAACGAAGGGAGAGCTTCCTCTTCATTTTTGAGAGAGTTTCAATGTTTCTACATTGAGAACCAGGGAAGCCAATGGTGTAATTCTCAGTCTGAGGCCAAAAGCCTCAGGACTCGGGGGCCACTGGCTAGGTCCTGGGGTCCAAAGGCCAGCAAGCCTGGAGTGCTGACGTCCAAGGCAGCAGAGGGAAAGTCTGTGCCAGCTCTCAGAGATCAGTTTACCTTCTGTGCTGTCTCCGGGTCCCCAGCCGATTGGATGGTGCCTGTCAACACTGGGGACAGATCTTCCCCACCTAGTCCACTCAGACTCACACACTAGTCTTCTCTGGAAACATCCTCACAGACACACCCAAAATAATGCGCTACCAGGTTTCTAGGCATTCCTTAAGCCAGTCAAGTTGACACCTGAAATTAAGTCCACAAATCTTCCCTTTGTCAGCTTGGCACCCATACGCATCTCCTCGAACCACCCTTAATTCCCAAGTAAAGACAATAGCAGGGCAATAGTTCCACCTCACGGGATGCAACTATCCTGTGATTGTGATTTTCAGGATTTTAGACATTAGAGGTTTTAGACTTTAGAGATTTAGAATTTAGGGATTTTGATCTTTACAGATTTTGATCTTTACAGATTTTGATCTTTCGGGATTTCCAGAGTCAGGATTATGGCATTCAGGATTGTGTCTTTTGGGATTATGATCCAAACCCCTTTTTGAGAGGGGCTGAGAGAGTGGGCAGAGAGCGCCTTACTCTGAGAGCACCCGGGGAGCTGCCACAGGTGAGAGGCTGGTGGGCGGAGGTCTTCACACTGAGTGCGGGTTCCGTGCTGCAGTGGGGGGTGGGGGGGCCAGGGCAGCGTCCTGGCAGCAGAGACAGTCAAGAGGCAAAGTTCTCACAGCTTGAAGCTCAGTTCCCTTTGGCTCAGGGCCCAGGCTCAGGAAACCAGAGGCCGGGGCTGGTCCCAGACCAGGGCCGGGCTTCGACCTGCAGGTGGCAATGGAGACAGCAGCAGAGAAACAGGCGACAGGTGACCAGGAAAGACATTACACTCAGAGCCCAAGGGAGGGTCATTAATTTCAGAACATGTAGAACCTTCTCTAATGATAGCTACAGGCTGTCCCCAGAGGCCTTGCTTCTGAAAGGCTGGATGCTGCGTGTCAGCTCCAGGTGG
>CAUYSK010046903.1:0-17124 GCA_963575035.1 Avahi laniger
ACCTCACACTCCTGGGCTCAAGCGATCCTCCTGCCTCAGCCTCCCGAGTAGCTGGGACTACAGGCATGCACCACCATGCCCGGCTAATATTTTCTATATATTTTTAGCTGTCCAATTAATTTCTTTCTATTTTTGGTAGAGACGGGGTCTTGCTCTTGCTCAGGCTGGTCTCGAACTCCGGAGCTCAAACAATCCACCCGCCTCGGCCTCCCAGAGTGCTAGGATTACAGGCGTGAGCCACCGTGCCCGGCCGAGGAAGCAAATTTGATAAGACTTCTCAGACTGTTCAGTTTTGCAGCGGTGAAGTTACGTGAAGTACGCATGTAAAAGAAGCCTCTTTAATCACAGCATTTGACCTGGGTAACAGGCATATTCAGTGGGTAAATATCCCAATTATCGTAAAGCCAGTCGCACATGGCTCATGTACAAAGCACATCAGCTGCTTCATCTGGGGTGTTCCCTTTGGCATTGATAGGAGGAATTGGGCAGTTTCCCTCTTCAGGGTAAACAGACCTTACAGTAGTTTTTATCTAGTCCTTAAGGCTAGCAGTACCCTTAGAAATAACCTCCTGTGGGCTGGACACGGTAGCTCATGGCTGTAATCCTAGCACTCTGGAAGGATCATTTGAGTTCAGGAGTTCTAAAGCTGCCTGAGCGAGAGCAAGACCCCATCTCTACCAAAAATAGAAAAATTAGCCAGGCATGGTCTCTAGTGCCTGTAGTCCCAGCTGCTTGGGAGGCTAAAGCAGGAGGATCCCTTGAGCTCAGGAGTTTGAGATTGCAGTGAGCTGCAATGATGCCACTGCACTCTACCCAGGGTGACAGAGTGAGACTGTCTCAGAAAAAAAGGAAAATTGAACCTCTACCCCCCTTCATGATAAAAACAAAAAAAGAAAGAAAGAAAAATTTAAAAAAGAAGAAAATACCTCCTGTGTGTCTGGGTCTTATACAGCCATCTAGGATTGTTCCATAGTGAGCCGTGGGTCCTGTGTCAACCCAAGCATGTTCTTCCACTCTGCAGCATTTAAAAACAAACACTGCCCCTAAATCCATTATTCTAATAAAGATTCTTCAGGAAGCTAATGATAGACATCTATAAAATGAGACAACTTTATACTGCATCCCTGGTTTCTGTAGTTTCTTGGTTTTGCCCTTTCCCTACGTGGACTTACTTTTTGGTGACTAGAAGTCTTAGGGGGTGCTCTTTGTTGTTTCCGCATAATTTTTCCCTTTGGGGGTGACTTTGAGGTTAGTGGACAAGCTCAGACCAGCTGAAATATGAGCTTGGTCCAACATCAAGGATCTGACCTAGGGCTCTTCTTTTAATTTCATTTTGGTTTTTTCATATAACAAAAGCAAGGGATTTTATATTTTACTTTTTTTTAATTGGTTTACATTTCCTTGTGCATCCAGGGAACCAGCTCTGGGGTATCAGATCCGTCTTCAAATTCCTTTGTGACTTTTACCGTTAGTAACTGCTCCCAGCACAGCTGCTGCTCCATGCCATGAGTGACCATGTGGGCCACCCAGGAATCAAAAGTTCCTCATTCCCCACCCTTTTCATCTTCTTTCTTCCCAAACTGTATGTCTCCATGAGCCTGAGCCATTATAGCAAATCCCACATTTTCTGACACCAAGTGAGAGGTTCTTTCCTTCTTAACACCTGCCAGTTCTGATACCAACTGGATACCCAACAGTTTGATTCAATTCTGATACTACCCAGAGTTAATGTCAGGCTCCACAGGTTTAAGAATTCAGTGTCACAAAACTGCCCTCACTTCTGGTGCCAGCCACAGATGTGATACCCAGGCTACCCACATTTCTTCCTGGCTGACTACAAATTCAGGGGTTCTCCAACACACCCTCACCCCTTAGGTTTGATAAGTTGCCAGAATGATTCACAGAACTGTTAACTGGTTTACTATAAAGAATACAACTCAGGAGCAGCCAAATGGAGACGTATAGAGCCTATGGGAGTGGGGTGCGGAGCTTCTGTGCCTGCTTTGGGTGCACCGCTTTCCCAGTACCTCAGTGCGTTCAACAGCCTGGAGGCTCCTCTGTTTCTTCATGAATAATTTTTGTTCACTTCTGTTTTCTCTAGGAATATTTTTCTTAAGCTTTCAATTTATCTGCACACAGTCTCAATAATACTTTCTTATTTTCTTAACCTCTGCTATATCTGTACTTTTGTCCTTCTTTTCATTCCTATTTATTTGTACCTTCTCTTTTTCTTGAATTATTTTTACCCAGAGTGTGTCAGTTTTCTTTTTAAAGAACCAGCTTTTTTTTTAAGCTATTAAAAAGTAAAAAGGGCCACAAGCTTTATTAAAAGTAAATGCAACATTATTATGTACAGATGGCACATGGTGCCAATTTTATTTGCCGATAAAGTACTCCAAGTTTACAAGTTACACCTTTACCACAGCCTTGACTAAGTCTTGTACTAGTGCAAAATTCAGCTGTGCTAGAGTGCTGATCTTAGCATGCTTAGATGTGGCATACTTATTCTTGATAGTCATGTGCTTTGTAAGCCCTTGATTTACCATGACTATATTCTTAGCCAGGTGCTACATAACAGGAAGAAGGGATTCTTCAGTGTATGATAGGTAATGCTGTAGAGTTGGTGTCCATTCACCATTATCCAGAATCTTCAATGCTAAGCAAAAAGCTCCTGCTGCAGTTTGAGAAGGAGGAAAGTGGACCATATCATAGTCCAACATAGTTAGTTCCATCAGGTATTTGGCCAAAGTATGTTGTAAAGAACCAGCTTTTACTTTCATCGATATTGTATCTTTGCTTTATTAATGTCTGTTTCTTTGTCTTTATTATTCTTACTTCCTTTGGTCTCATTAAACCTTTCTCTTTCCTTCCCCAAACCCCAGGCATTTGAATCCTATGAAAGCTGATCCCACAAGTCTTAATATTTGGTATTTTCATTATCATTCAGATCTAGAAACTTTTAAATGTTGATTTGTTTTGGCCATTTGTCTTGCTTTTCTCCCTCTCCCTCTCTCTCTCTTTTTTGCCTTTTTTCGAAATTTTTTTCTCATTGCAGTCTTTTCTCTTCAGTTAGTATAGATGTTATATGCTTTGTTTCTTTTTTTTAGTGGTAAATGTTGAGATTTTAACATGAACGCTTAGTCTTTTTTTTTTTTTTTTGGAGAAGGAAAGAGAAGTTTGTTACTTTGCCCACAAAGGAGGAGAATTGAGACTCCTGTCTGAAATGCCGTTGTCCTAATAATAAGCAGAAATACAGAGCTTTTAAAGGGAGGCCATTTGGCTTCAGACAATTGGTGTTCAACTACAGTTGATGATTCTGATCTGTCCCATCTCTGAGGAAGAAAACACTTAAGTCTTACGTTAATAAAAATCTTTAAAATACAGACATTGTAAAATGCTTTAACTCTAGTCACCCCTATTATGACTTATTTGTTATGGTTCTTCAGAATTTTAATAATCTCTCAACTTAGACATTTTTATTTTATATACTTGGTTTTGTTTAAATTTACCCACAGTAACCATTTTTTGAAAATTCACATTTTATTTCATATCTTAGATATTTCTTCTGGAATCAGTCTCCTTCTTCCTAAAGTATACCCTTAGAAGTTCTTTCCTGAGGTGGATTTCTCTATTAGATTTTGTTCATCTGAAAATGTTTTTATTTTGAACAATAGTTCCATTGGATGTTAAATTATAGATTAAAAGTTTTTTTCTCTGTTAGTACTCAGAGGGTAATATCCTTCTATTTTCTGGTGTCCAGTGTGGCCATTGATAAGTCAACTATCACAGTCACTCTTGTCATCCATTGGCCAGAAATCTGCCTTTTCACTATGGTTACATGTAAGATTTTCTGTCTGTCTGTGGTGGTCCTGTATTTTGACTGTGTTTTGTCTGAACAAGGCTCTCTTTCTTTGTCCTGCTTGTGATTCATTGTGTTTCCTGAAATCTAAGAGTTAATGTGCTTTAGCAGTTTTGGGAAATTCTTGACTATCTTTCTAAATATTGCTTCCAGTGGTCCCAACTTCTGTGGGGCTCTGCTCAGTGTCTCTGGGCTTGCTGGGCTGTCTGCCCAGCCCTCTGGCCCTGAAGATGTGGTAGCCCACTCCTGGAGGAGCTGTTTGCCCAAGGTGGGCCCTTGTGGACCTTCCTCATGCCAGGCCAGTTCTGAAGCCCAGTTATAGTTCAGGAGGCTCGAGTTGGTAATAGTGGCCAAACTGCTGAGTGAGAAGGAGCAGGAGCTGCAGGAGACTGAGCAGTTGCAGAATGGTGAGAATGAAGATTTGAGGACACTTGCAGAGAGTGAAATAACTTTGTGTCAAAAAAATAAAAATAGCTCGGTTGAAGCATCAGGTCATCTTACTTTTGGTTCCCTCAGAAGAAATAGATGAAAACAGTTTGATCCTGGAGGTGGCCTTAGACATGCATCTGCCAGCATTGGGGGTTCAGAAGGCTGTAAGCACATGAAATTGGACAGAGGTGTGCACAGGGTACAAAATAGTGCCAAAGATAGAGAAGCAAGGCAGCATCCATCCTAGCACCATGACTGCAGCGATATTACCCCAGCAGTGACTAATCCTAAAGATATGGGAATTAACACTAAGTGAGCCAGTGGAGCCGGGGGGCAGCATGTAAATACCATGGATAGTGCTATCTGGATAAATTCATCTTTCAACAGGAAGAAGAGAAAGGATTAGAAGGAGAAAGAGCATTCCTTGATAATAAATAAAGATTTTTCTATTAAAATTCTGGTTCTCATAACACTCTAAATAAATAAAGAAATATTACTTCCATCCATTTTTTTCTTTTTTTATCCTTCTGAAACTCTAATTAAACATGTTAATCTCTCTTGCTCAATCTTCCATGACTCTTAACCTCTTTTTCTGTCTCATTATTCTGAGTAATTTCTTCACATCTATGTCCCAGTTTATTCTCTTTTTACCTGTGTTTAATCTGTCATTAGCCCTTTCGTTGGCATTTTTTGGTCACGATAAAGTTTATTGCAAAAACCGACAAGCACGTATAGGTTGGCTGACTCAGGTGACGTGGTGTGGCAGCTTCACATTGGTGTCATACTCACTGAGGGCAGGGGTCAAGTCCTCCATAATTAGAGTACCTACAGTCTTTGCTGTTGCTTCAGGAGGTGCCCGAGGCTTTGGCCTTCATTTTGTAGTGCTGTAGGGCATTGTTGGCAATATCTCAGATGAATTTCTGTGCAACTAGGGAGATGAGCCAAATTATGCATGGATCTGAGACGTCAAAGCCAGCATGGTTCAGGTAATCACCAGGCACTGCATCCAGGATCATAGGTGTATAATCCTCCTATGACACCAGGAAGTCCATCAGAGGTGTGCTAGACACCACCAGCTTCACGTCTCCTTTGGCAGTGTTTGGCATAAACCTTGCTAGACGCGGTGCCTGTCCTGATCTACCATGATTCCTGTGCCACCAACCACAGCTCTAGACCTGGACCCTTCTGCTGATAGTGTTCTCCCTGGTGGTGCTGGGGGACAATGGGGCAAGGGCTGAAACTTGGTGTCTTTGCCAGAGTCCCTGTTAGGCAAATCTTCGACTGTATAGTTCATTGTATAACACAGTTAAGTGTAATTTTTTTAATGTCTGAAAAGTTTTATTAAACATGCCTTAGATGTTAATTTAGATTAATTTATTTTACATGCCTTAGATATTAATTTCTCAACACATTTATTGGCCACTCACCATGTAGTAGGCCCTATGTTGTATGTTAAAAATATTGAGGTTAAAAATACAGCCATTGCTCTCTAGAAAATGATGGTTTATTAGGGAAAAGAGACACGCAAACAGAACATTATAATAGACTTGAAGTAGTTTTCATGAGATGAATAATTGCTGTGATGGAAATAAAGATAGGGTACTATTGAATCACGTAGAGGGGACTCTAGTGATGATAAGTGTTAGGGAAGGCTTTTCAGAGAACAGTTGCCTGAGGAACAAGTGGAACTTAGTTAGGCAGTGTAAGGGGAAGGGACCTGTGAAAACGTATCCCATTTGGTACATGAACTGCAAGCAGTGAGGTGACTGTGTATGGGGTAGTGATAAGGAACGAGGCAGACAGGGGCCAAATTATGAAGAGCCTCGTATGCCATGCTGAAGCTCGTCTTAATATTAAAATAATTCTGTTACACATTCATCACTTTGAGTATCAATGGAAAAAAAGACTTTCCCAAAATACTTAAATTTTTTAAAAACATGCTTAAAGAAGAAAACTTTGCCTTTTATTTCTTGGTTCAATTAGAAAGAATTGTCTTGTTTCTGCTAAGTAATTTCATTATTAAAAAGTGTGATATTTCAACCAATCTTGAAGAGAATACAGAACTGGAAGAATAGGTGTAGAACACCCACAACAAATGGGTGGAATTATGGTGACGATAAAAATAAACCATGAACAGCAAGCAGTCTTTCAGTGTTTAATAGAAGGGGCGAAAATGTGTAATTTTTTTGTTTGTTTTTCACAATGGTGTTTTCCATGACCAAAGCAAGAAAACAACCCAAGTAGAAAGTTTTGTATTTTCTAGGAGATTGAACATTTTCCCCACCAATGGTAAAGAAAGTAGCCAAGCTGCTAGGGATTTCATTTGATTGCTTAAAACCCTGTGCCTTTCAGCCTAGGTCCAATAAAGAGACAGGGAACCACAGTAATTTAAACAGAGCAATGTAATATAAAGTGTTGTTAAGCTGTAATAGGAGAGTAACTATAAAGACATAAAGAAAATGCTGAAAGATACTCAGGAAGGAAGGACAAACTTGGAAGAGGGGATCTATTTCCCAAGGCTGGAGTTCACACCTCATTGAAGAAATTGTGGTTGCAAAATATGGAGAAGATCAGTGAGTTACGTGGGTGAGAGCTGGTCCTCAGTCACCAGGCAAGCAGAAGAGAAACCTCTGAAGCACAAGGGAGCTTCAGCTAGTGAGTGGGCCCACAGAAGTCAGGTCACCGCTGTATGAGTCCGAATGCGCAGTGTCTGTGTTGAGACGGCTGTGGGAAGGTGGACATTGGGCTACTTTGCTGAGGGACGGTTGACTCTGGGCATGTGGCTGGGGCAGTGTACCACTGGATGTCCTCACATATCCCCACTACTGATCAACAGTATAGCAGTAGCACAAACAAGCAGAACACCAGGCGCCGCACACTGGAACCACGATGAGAAGCCCTCTCTCCTGCAGTGTCTCTTGATTGCCCTCTACTGGCGAAGCTTAACGTTGTGCTCACTGTGAAAGAAAATACGCTGAGTGGAGTTGGAGCTGAGCGGCGACTAGCACAGGATTTGACTGCTTGAAAACCCTGAGCCTTTCACCTGTGTCTGGCTTATAATTGAGAAAGAAAAAAGCGGACTCTGATGTCTAGGAAGTGATCTGGTTGTCATAGAGTAATGTCACTGTTACTACACACTGATCTGATGTTCACAGCTAAGCCACGTTGTTCTCTCGTAGGACATAACATCACAAGAACATCAAGCAAAATCACTGTGCAACTCACGAAATTCCAAACCTCCTCTTGTCTCATAAAATTAGTAACTGCTACTTCCTAACCAGTTACAGCTTTATTCCCACTGTAGTCTACTCTCCCTATAAATCAGATTTACTGAGATATACTCAGTCATAGAATTGCCCTGATTTCTGACAGCTCCCAATCCAAAGCAAGTCTCCATTTCCTTAGACTTCCCAAAATTATCCGTCCAAAGCCCAAATCCTGTAGTAGTTTCTTTCTTCACTAAAACGTGTTACAGTTCCCCAAGGTGTGCTCTCTTCCTCTCCACAATGAGTAATATACGCAACTTGTTAAGTACAGGTGTGCTCCTAGGGTTTTTGCCTGAAGGGGATTGACAGAATAAATGATTAATAAATATTTGTTAACCAAGTGAATCCTCTCCTTTTTCTTAAAAAAAATTATTCCTAAGTAAGGCATTTCAAAATTGAAGGTGGGCAGGGGATTGAACAAAGAATATACCCCTACATTAAATTATTTAAGGGCTATTAAGTAGTTATTGTTTTCCCATTTAATGATGTAAAAAAGGTAATTCTATTTAAAAACCTAGATTTTAATTTGATGGTTTTTTTTTTTAAGAAGCTAGCTGAGTTAGAAACATTTACTTCTTTTTAGGAAGTGATTGTCTTAGAAAACTAAATCTTTACACAGTACCCCCCCCAAAAAAAACCCTGATAGTAGTTTATGGAACTATTTTTGTGACAATAAAACTCTATAAAAAGGCCGGGCGCGGTGGCTCACGCCTGTAATCCTAGCTCTCTGGGAGGCCGAGGCGGGCGGATTGTTTGAGCTCAGGAGTTCAAACCAGCCTGAGCAAGAGCGAGACCCCGTCTCTACTAAAATTAAAAAGAAATTAATTGGACAACTAAAAATATATAGAAAAAAAAAATTAGCCGGGCATAGTGGCGCATGCCTGTAGTCCCAAATACTTGGGAGGCTGAGGCAGGAGGATCGCTTGAGCCCAGGAGTGTGAGGTTGCTGTGAGCTAGGCTGACGCCATGGCACTCACTCTAGCCCGGGCAACAAAGTGAGACTCTGTCTCAAAAAAAAAAAAAAAAAAGACTCCATAAAAACCTATAGTAAAACTAATAACAATTTTTAAAAGTTAGCAAATATAGGAAGGAGTGGTCAAGTTATCTTTGTGATAGCTCACCTACACAGGACATACTGTACATTTTTAATATCAAATCATAAAATATTTAAATGAAGTGAATATGAAGTTATATTTTTTCCTCCCAGTTTTCAGTAGACTCTATTCTCAAACTTCAGGAGTGATATGTGGAATACATCTTCCTGGTGGAACAACACTGAGTTTTTTAATTCTTTGGTCACTTCCAGAAAGCTGTGGAAGCTTCCTGAACATCCTTTCCTACTCTGCAGGGCCTTGGGACATCTGTAATATGTTTTATTGTTAAGATCATTACTTTTTTAGTTGAGTGCACCTGTCGTCACAGCTACTCAGGAGACTGAGGCAGGAGGAACACTTGAGCCCAGGAATTCCAGGCTGTAATGCACTATGATTGCACCTGTGAATGGGCACTGCACTGTAGCCTGGGCGATATACAGTAGACCCTGTTTCTTAAAAACAAAACCAAAAAAAAAAAAAAAAACTTTTACATTTTAATATGGAAGGGCTAAATGTTAAAATGTGATTTTTATTTCTAAGAGTTCTGATCCCTATAAGGTCTACTAATGCATAGTTAGAATGAGTCAGTTGGTAACAATTCTCTACAGGATGAATAATAACCATGGCTTAGTAAACAGATATTTGGATTTTTCTTATAATGTGCCTGGGCATGCACATAATTAACTGAATATATTCATATAGGAACTCATGTAGAATCTCCCAAGAAATGTAATTTTTCAGTGAACAGTTTCTTGTTTGAGTAGTTACCATTTTCTCCTACTGAAAAATGAGTGGTTCTTTAATCTCATGTGGATAAAACCTAAGCATATCTATTTAAGTTATGGATATTCAGCAAAATTATATATTCTTATCCTACTAATTTATCTATTTATTCAGAAATATTATTTGAGCTACTATTATATGCCAGATACTGTGCCAAATACTGAAGTTACAAAAATAAAAAAGACCCCAATCCTTGGTTGAAATGGAAGCTTCAGAGTAGAATCTAATGATACTTCTTTTGGATTTGGTCTTTTTATAGTTAGTTATCAATCTGTCTTCCTACTCTTGATTTTTTTTTTTTATCTTGTTAGGATTCTGTTCAACATTAGAGGAGAATAATTAACACTTAGTAACATCAGTAAATTTGGTCAGTAAATTTTAGTCAGCACTGGCTATGAACCCCCCTGTGTTTTATGGGCAAAATCAGAGAAAATGGATACCACTCTGCCCTTAGGGAACCCACAGTGGAGAAGAGACAGTACCATGGGGCAAGTGCCATAATGGAATCCTGTGACAGTGCAGAACTGCAGTTAGTTCTGACAAGGGCACAGTTTCTAGGAGCCATCCAATAGACTCCCGAGGTTTCAGTCAGGTTCCTCTGCCCACCCCAACCCCTGTGATAAAAGACCCTCTTCTCCTACAGTTCATACATCTCTGCCTGATCCCAGGAGAATTGCAGGTAACTGATCATCTGATCTCCTTTGACCACTGCCCCCCTCTCCTCCACAGAGAGTACCAGTCGTCTCAGCCCAGCTGCTTCTGTGGGTCTCAGCTGAAGCTCTGTGTGTGTGTGTCCCCACCCCAGGGGACTGGGTCAGCTCTCTGTGCTCATATCACTGACCCCCTACCCTTCAGGCCACCTGGTGTTTGTTTTAGAAGTTTCCTGTAAACAAGTTTTCAACTAAAATTTGAGCCTTAATAGTGAAATAAGGAAAATTTTAAGTACACTCGGGCTGTGGATAGCTTGTGATTCACTACCAAAATCCCATTGTAAACTATTAAAGGCATTTAAAAATTGTAAAATGAACCGGGCGCGGTGGCTCACGCCTGTAATCCTAGCACTCTGGGAGGCCGAGGCGGTTGGATCGCTCAAGGTCAGGAGTTCAGACCAGCCTGAGCAAGAGTGAGACCCTGTCTCTACTAAAAATAGAAAGAAATTGTCTGGACAACTAAAAATAAATAGAAAAAATTTAGCCAGGCATGGTGGCATATGCCTGTAGTCTCAGCTACTCGGGAGGCTGAGGCAGAAGGATCGCTTGAGCCCAGGAGTTTGAGGTTGCTGTGAGCTAGGCTGAAGCCATGGCACTCTAACCTGGGCAACAGAGTGAGACTCTGTCTCAAAAAAAAAAAAAAAATTTATAAAATGAGGCTGGGTGTGATGGCTCATGCCTGTAATCTCAGCACTTTGGGAGGCTGAGGTGGGAGGATCTTGAGGCCAGGAGTTCAAGACCAGCCTGGGCAACATAGTGAGATCCCATCTGTACAAAAAGATAATAGAAAAATTAGCTGGGCATGGTGGCCTGCACCTATAGTCCCAGCTTCTTGGAAGGCTGAGGCAGGAGGATCATTTGAGCCCAGGAATTTGAGGTCACAGTGAGCTATGACTGGAACACTGTACACCAGCCGAGGTGACAGAGTGAGACCCTGTCTCAAAAAATAAATAAATAAGTAATAAAATGACACAAAAAATTTTAAATGGAAAAGATTCTTTTTGTACTTGGTCAAGTGTTCTTTGAGTTGATGTGAACCAAATAACATCTGATCATTTTCCTTAAACTTTTAAAAAATATTTCCCCAAAGTCTTCCTCAGATTTTACTATATTGGTGTACAATGAATTCTGTGAACAGATTATTACATGCCTATAATCCCTTATCTTCAATTCTCAAATCCAAAAAATACTGAAAATCAAACCTCTTTTTGTAATTCATTTGTCAGTGAAACCAGACCTGAACCAAAATGACCCTATCCATGTTCTTTGATTATCTGTCCTACAGAGACACTCAAATGGTTCGCTACAGAAATATGAATGTATTTGATTATAGGGTACTGCCATAGATAGTTCATATATGTGGTATATGTACCATATTTTCTAAATTAAAAAATCTGAATTCTAAAGCATGGCTGCCTCCAAAGGTTTAATAAGGATTGTAAAAAAAAAAAAAAAAAGGATTGTAGACATATGTAAGTATTAATATAAAGCATCCATGGCAGAATGATTTAAAAGACCACTTTAATATTGTAGACAGTTTTTAGTTTTGATAAATTAGTTCATGTAAACAAAACACAAAAAAAACCAATATTTAATTTTACGGTAACTCACTTTATCCCGAGGTATGATAGTTCTGCAGTTAGGGATTACATATAGGAAGCGCGACTGTGAATGCATATATATTTGATTTCTTGTACCCACAAAATGAGCGCTAAAATAATCAGCTAACCAAAGGCTATAGCCATGGTCATATATACCGTACAAGAAAAAAAGAGCCTCTGAATTGGAGATTGTGTAAGTGTACGTGTGTATAAAACTGATCAATAGCAATATGCTGTATCTTGCACATTTTCAATGGGATAAGTGCCAAGAGCAACTTTATTAGCTCTTGATTCTTTCACACTTTAAGGGAATGTAAATTCAAATACCAGTGATTTTAAGAAGTAAAGAGTGTGATGATGTTTCCCACCGACCCACAGCCCCTTAAAACCATTCAAATGAAACTTTAATTCTTTAATTATGGTGGAATAGAACTGTCCTATTTTCTGCAGGATCATAAAGAAACATTTTTAATGCAGAACTTTTCTCTTTTGAAATTGATATTTTCAGGCTTATTGCGGTTATTGTTTTTACTTGGACTCTTCCCCTCCATTTTTCCTTGTTCTGTGCAGATTATCAACGCCTGATGACTGTGGCGGAAGGCATCACCACACTTTTGTTCCCATTTCAGTGGCAGCATGTTTATGTGCCCATCCTCCCTGCTTCTCTGCTACATTTTCTTGATGCTCCTGTCCCTTATCTGATGGGCCTTCAGTCAAAAGAAGGAACTGACCGTTCTAAACTAGAACTTCCTCAAGAGGTAAAACTTAAAATGAATGATGAAGCATTTGCTGTTTGTTGATTTAGATCAAGGGTATTTTTGTTAGATAGCATTGTCTTTGTCCAACTTGTGTCTCTGACTCTCCTCACTCTCCAAGTAGAGAGCCTGGGCCAAAGAATGCAGAGGGTGACTCCTAATGGTTACTACCACATAGTCATTAATTAAACATTGTCCAAAACAGGACTATGGCAGATTTTCACAACTATACGTTTGTGAAGGTGGAATAATAGCATGATCTTTGCTTTATTGTTACAATAACATTTCATTTCTTTTCCTCATGTTATAAATTGTCTTTAAGCAGTACAGCTCATTTTTTAACATCCTTTAAAATCATTATATTAATTGAGGTGAATTTGATTTTTGACTTCTGTCAAATGAAAAGTAACATCTTTCAACAAACTAGTAATAATGGAAAATATAAAATACTTTCGTATTCTGTGTTTTCAGACATAAGGCTAGTTACCAACCTGTTCTAAATATCAACTTGGCTTGGTGGTTGAGATAAAAATTCTAACCCTTTGCTTTTATGACTCTTTAAGGTTACTGTGCTTTCTGTGTCTTGTATTTTCGAATGTTATTTAGGAAGAAAATAAACAAGAATTCTTGAAAGCATTTTGAATCTAATTTTTATTTTATTGATTTATTTTTTGGGGAGGTGGGGTCTCACTTGCCTGGGCTTGAGTGCCGTGGTGGGATCATAGCTCACTGCAACCTCAGACTCCTGGGCTCATGCGATCCTCCTGCCTCCGCCTCCCAAGTAGCCGGAACTACAGGCGTGCGCCACCACTCCCAGCTAATTTTCCTAGATTTTTGTAGAGAGAGGTCTCACTGTTGCTTAGGCTGGTCTTAAAGTCCTGGCTTCATGCAATCCTCCCACCTCAGCCTCCCAAAGTACTAGGATTACAGGTGTGAGCCACCACACCTAGCCTCTAATTTTTAGCTATTTTTAATGGTACTCAGGATTAGAATATAAAGCCTTTGAAATGAAATATTGATGAGAGTGTTACGGCCTATTAAAAAACCTAAAATGGTTAATTACATTATATTACTAGCTATTAGCACCTTTCTTAATAAAATCTCTCATGATGAGCTTCACTCTTTTTTTTTTTTTGGAGACAGAGTCTCTGTGTCACCTGGGCTAGAGTGCAGTGGCATCGTGATAATTCACTGTAACCTCAAACTCCTGGGCTCAAGCAATCTTCCTGTAGCCTCCCAAGTAGCTGGGAGTACAGGTGTGTACCACCACTCCTGCCTAACTTTTCTGTTATTTTGTAGAGACGGGGTCTCGCTGTGCTGCTCAGGCTGGTCTCAAACTGGCCTCAAGCAGTCGTCCTACTGCAGCCTCCCGAAGTGATAGGGTTGTAGGTGTGAGCCACAGCGACTGGCCCTGAGCTTCCCTTTTGTTTGTTCTTATTTCCCATAGAGATTCTCGTTTTAATAAGTGTATTTAAAAAAACACGCTAAGCAACGGGCGTTTTACCAGGTAATGATTTCTGTAATCATCTGCTGCTTACTTCTAATGACTGTTTTCCCACCAAAATTAACATTTTTGTTTAGGAAAAAATAGCTAGATGCAGATCATGTAAAATATGCATGTAAGCTGTCTTGTTCTTTTTGGGCTTGTGCATGTTTTCTGCATTTTCCTCCCTATTTTACCTCTTTTCTCTGTTCCTGAAATTTTCTTCTTTTCTATTTTATTAAATTAGTACTTTATTGGCTTAAAGAAGTAAATCCTTTAAATCTGCAAGGAAAAAGTAGACTAGCCAAATGTATTTTGTTTTGAAGGCTTAAACAATGACATGTTTTAGTTTCTTGTTGAATATGTTGTCTATTTTTTGTGTTAATCAAGTGATATAAGATAGTTCATTTAGATGTATGAATATTGCCTATGCATTTTTGCGTAAGTATTATAATAGTTGAGAAATTCTTTTTTTTTTTGAGACAGAGTCTCACTGTGTTGCCTGGACTAGAGTGCCATGGCGTCAGCCTAGCTCACAGCAACCTCAAACTCCTGGGCTCAAGTGATCCTCCTGCCTCAGCCTCCCGAGTAGCTGGGACTACAGGCATGCACTACCATGCCCGGCTAATTTTTTCTGTATACTTTTAGTTGTCCAATTAATTGCTTTCTAATTTTAGTAGAGACGGGGTCTCGCTTTTGCTCAGGCTGGTCTCGAACTCCTGAGCTCAAACAATCCGCCCGCCTCGGCCTCCCAGAGAGCTAGGATTACAGGCGTGAGCCACCGCGCCCGGCTGAGAAATTCTTAAATGTCACCTTGATAGGAAATTTTTCTGTCTCTGTGTGTATGCTCTGATTCTAAAGATAAACTTAAATATTCTAAAAGTTCTTGCAGTAATGTCTGTGGTTTTTCTAATTTTTCAGTGATGAGTTCAGCACTGTTTAATAAATATACATACCCATCCCATACCCATCTATTTATAGAGTAGAATAATATGAAGTAACCTGAATCAGCTGTGAAAAATAGCATTGCCTCTGTGTAAAAACTATAAATTAGTTCATCATTGTTTTAGAAGAAAAGGGAAACAGTATAACACTTCACTTGGGTATCATTTTACAATGAGATGAAATAATCGGCTTCACGTAATTTTTGGGAGGAAGTGGATATAAAAGAGTCATTTAAAAAAATGACTTAAATGCACTCACTAGTAATCCCTCTCTCTCTCCCTGAAAACTCTAAAATAAAATAATGGCTAAAAATAGTGACAAGTCTTCTAAAAATAATTATAAAAATGACAAGTTTATGAAATGAGTATTTTAAGAAGGTACGGTTTTGGTTGTTACGGATAGCTAATGTAACAACTACATAGACTTACGATTAACCACCCACTCACTATCCCCGTGATTCCAAAATGATAAAGCCACAAGTAGCCATTTGCAATAGTGTTTTTTAGGAAGTGGATTAGTAAGAATGCGAGTGGAAGGACACGGCACTGAAGGATAATTGCAGAGAGTGGTGCCTCACTTTCCACCATTCTTACTCATCTTACACTGAGGAGTGGACAAAAAAGAGAAAAACGGAAACAGAACTGCTTTTGCCACTTTTTGTCATATCTTGCCCTGAGATTCTGAGGGAATATTTTAAATGTTCTCCTCTGGCTTACCCTCACACTGGCGTAACTTAAGACACTGAGAAGCTAGATCACTCACTGAACATGAAGAGGGCTGCCTTAGACTCATGTTGTTGGATACTTGCTGCTCCTGCCTCCAGTTTTGGGATTTCCTCGAAATGACTGTCTCCTCAGAGCCTATTCTTTCATTTACCAATTGTCGCCATTTGGTCGTGTACAATTGGACATATCAAGATATAAATAAGTAATTTCTGCTTTCCAAAAAAGTCATTTACAAATATCAATAACACAGGTTTAAAAAAATAAAAGGAGTGAATGAACAGAGAATATACAGGGACTATACAGAGGAGATCAGAATGCCTTTTAGGGTAGGGAGAAAGGAAGACTTCATGACAGAGGATATAATTAAGCCTTTGTTCTCTTGTTTTGATAGAACTTTTGTTGTTTTTAATTGGAAGTAATTACATATTGTGAAGGCTATGAGCAGTGTTGAATGGTAGAAATACTTAGTCCTAAAACAATGTCAGATTGAGGTGTTGAGTAAATTTGTTATCATGTATGTAACACTTGAGATCTTCTGATACAATTTTTAAAATTCACTGGTGTTAGGCCAGGCATGGTGGCTCATGCCTGTAATCCTAGCACTCTGGGAGGCCGAGGCAGGACGATCGCTTGAGGGTCAGGAGTTTAAGACCAGCCTAAGCAAGAGCAAGACCTCATCTCTACAAAAAACAGACAACTTAGTGGGATGTGGTGGTACATGCCTGTAGTCCCAGCTACCCTGGAGGCTGAGGCAGGAGGATCCCTTGAGCTTAAGAGTTGGAGGTTGCAATGAGCTAAGATGACACCACTGCACTCTAGCCCAGTGACAGAGAGACTCCATCTCATAAAAAAAGGAAAAAAAAAATTCAATGGAGTTAAAAGTGAGGAAGCAGGCCGGGCGCGGTGGCTCACGCCTGTAATCCTAGCACTCTGGGAGGCCGAGGTGGGTGGATTGAGCTCAGGAGTTCGAGACCAGCCTGAGCAAGAGCGAGACCCCGTCTCTACCAAAAATAGAAAGAAATTATCTGAACAGCTAAAAATATATAGAAAAAAATTAGCCAGGCATGGTGGCGCATGCCTGTAGTCCCAGCTACTCGGGAGGCTGAGGCAGGAAGATCGCTTGAGCCCAGGAGTCTGAGGTTGCTGTGAGCTAGGCTGATGCCACGGCACTCACTCTAGCCAGGGCAACAGAGTGAGATTCTGTCTCAAAAAAAAAAAAAAAAAAAAAAATTAAAAGTGAGGAAGCAACTTATCAGAACGCCCTATTGTACAGAGTTCTTGTTTGTTTTGAAGAAAGGACTTTTTGGTTTTCTTTAGTAAATTTGCATAATACAAGTTTGTATATCCTTTTTCTGCTTTGTGGTAATCAAAGCCCCAACTTGAGCCCTTCTAAGCAGATACAGGACAGTATAAGAGACTTTTGTGGGATCATAGAGACAGGCCAGTAGCTGTGGTTCTGGAAGTCCCACCTTGC
>CAUYSK010046906.1:0-54375 GCA_963575035.1 Avahi laniger
AGGCGTGAGCCACCGCGCCTGGCCTGAAAGCCAACTTTAATTAAAGAAAATAACACTTGTACACTTGAACATTTTTAAAGTAGTTTGCATTTTCATTATTTTTCCATCTAAACCCCATTTTGCAAATTGAGAAACAGACTCAAAAAGTTGCTCAAGATCACATTTTCATGACATGAAGATTCCTCCACCTTTCACTTTAAATTCCATGATTCTTTCCAAAGTCCTAATAATTCAAAACATAGATAAATACAGATGTAAATATAGATACAGATGTTGGTTAAAGGGTACAAAGTTTCAGTTAGGAGGAATAAGTTCTGGAGATCTACTGTACCAGCATAGTGACTATAATTAATAATAACAAATAATATATTTGAAAATTTCTAAGAGAGTAGATTTGAAATGTTCTCACCATAAAAATGATAAGTATGTGTGGAGTATTAATCAGCTTGATTTAATCATTCCACAGTATATGCATGTATCAAAACATCACATTGTATACCATAAAATAAATAGACATATTTCTCCTAATAATTTTGCATTCTTTGGAGGCAAAGAAGTCCTTGAGAAAGAAAAATTCTTTTATTCTGTGATTTTGTTCCTCCCCACCCTTTTCCAGGCTTTCATAATCCTTGCCTTGGTTGCATGTGTTGAGCTTTCCAAATAGCAGACCCAAGTATAAATTTTAGAAGAAGCCAAAAGACACATCCTTGAGAATAATTTTTAAGAAATTCTTCAATCCTTAAAAATTCCTTTTGGTGCCCAATGTTCATTGGCCAGGCTACTTAACCAGGGCTGGCGTCTGGCCTGCTTTTTAAAATTTCTCTCTACTGCTATCTGCTGGTAGTAAATCTACAATGGCATCTTTCAGAACATAGGCCTTATGATTATTTGTGTTTCTGGGGTCAGACTCTCTGTAAGACTTAAATCAATGATTCTTAACTCCAGCTGCATATTAGAATCATATCAGATGTTTTCAAAAGTATTGATATCCAAGCCCCCACCCCTAGAGATTGTGATTCAATTTGGTTTGGGGAGGGTCATTGGTATTTTATGAAAACCTCACCAGAAAATTCTAATACATAGCTAGGGTTGAGAACCCCTGACCTAAGCAATCAAATCTCAGTAATACAGATAATAAGAAGACTAAGCTAACCAAGAAAAATCTGTATTCAATTTTGTCACATCTGGACTAGTTCTCCAATTCACTTTACACCCTTAATACAACTCGCTTTAACTCTGTGTGATTTTTATGGATTAAGAAAAATTAAATTCAATTATTTCCTCTGCAAACTTTTAGCTTTTCCTCATGACTAAATAGGAATCCAGCCTAAAATAAATCAGCTTTGTTATTTTATAACATTTCATATTATAAGCTATGATATAAAAAATACTAAAAATAAAATGAGTTAAGAAAAATGTATAATTCAGAAAGCAATGGGCTTGCATTTTATATTAACGTTCCTGTAAATTTAGCGTTCTTTTGCCACATGAGTTCCATCAGAGGATTGCTTACTTTTATAACCAGGTAGATTGAAAAGGCAATTTATTTGAGTTTGAATTTCTGTCTAGTCATAAGGAAAACTGAAAATTTGCAGTAGAAAATATATAAGCTTTAACCACACACATATCACATCATATATAGATCATATGTATTTTCACATATTACATATGAGCAGAAATAAGGGTTTGGTTCATTTGGAAGTGAATTTAACAAACAATCCAAAGAACATCTATTAATATTAAAACAAGCAAATGTTAATCCTGCGTTCCTAGGAGATATTCAGTAGATTTGGTGGTCAGAAGCATCGCAAACCCCAGCTAATCCCAACCTCAGACAGCCCAAATGAAAATGTAGCGTGCTTATTCTCAGAGCCTCATAACTATAGGGGTGCTTTCTATCTTGTCGGCACAGAATGGCATTCAGACTTTTAATCACCACCCATACCTGAAAGGCCCTGACCCTCTGACCTGCTGGACCCCCTGGTATTAGGGCCACCCCAGCTGCAGCATTTTCTCCTTAACTGTGTGAGCTTTCTGGAAAAACAGAAACAAAAACAAAAACAAACCAAACAAACAAACAAAAAACCTACCTGGTATCTTTTAGCTTTTAGACCTTTTCTTAGCTTTTTAAAATTTTAGGAACACAAAAATTCACAATCTTGAGTGATTTCTCAGTTTGATGAGGGAGTCTTGTCACTGTTAGCCTCAATGGCAATTTCTACTGGAAAAAAATTTTTAAGAATGTAATATGACCCATTTTTTTAAACAAGATGGATCTGAAATTTTCTCTGGACTTAAAAGATTTCCAGTAAAACAGCTCTTATAAAATTTAAGGAATTGTAAAAATGAGGCAGAGTAAATTTAGTTTTTTTTGACTTATTGACTAATTTCAGCCCGATTGAAGTTCTGAAAATATTGTGCAATTATTTATTTTCATGCCTGAAAAATGAGTTGCAAAATTAGGGAGATATGATCTTGACATAATTTGAAAGCAACCTACTGGCCCAATCTCTCACCCTTATTTTATCTAGAAGATTAAATTATTGTCCTGCGAATTTCCCAATATTATAATGTCGGATTTAGCCAAGATTCCAAATCTGATCATCGGAACAGATCTGGAGAGGATAATGTGATTTAAAAATTTCTGTTCAAATTATTTTGTACATGGAAGGGACAGCCTTTTGGTGCCCATTGAGACCGAAAAGTAAACAGCCAGTTCTAAATTCCTAAGATTAGTGTCAATATCAACCAAAATGTTATCATGGAAATGAATTTTCATACCTGTTTCTATTTAATACCAGACAGGATTACTCACAGAAATCCAGTCTGCTAGATTTAAACATCGTCAAATTGCTGTGAAGGGAAGGCTCATTATTTAGAGTCCAGACACAGGTTTAACATGGAGATGGGGGGCCTAGAGAACTTACCACATATCCAAGTTTACACAGTGATTTAGTGGTAAAAATCAGACTAAATCCAGATGTTTTGCGGTCACCAACACCCTATTGCCCCGGGTGCCCCATTGTTGAACACATTGGTAACATTATACTCATTTTAGTTCTTTCAATAGATGCAAACTTCTGTAGGTTTTTAACCAATTTCTTGCCTTTTCCAAACTGTGCACTTTATCATTTGAATGTTAAATTCCAGAGCTCTTTATATCCAAAAGATGTCGCTAGGAAGTACCTGATCCATTCCAACTGCCTTGCAGAAATGCAGCAAAATTATGAGGCAAAAAATATTTGGGCCCGTTATAATGGTACACATATGGGATTGCTATTTCTCAGGACAAAAACAATTTATTCAAGAGATTATATTTGTCAGAAAAAAAAAAGAAAGCCAACATTACTCTGGCAACAGAAACTATAATCTGGCAAGACCCAAGATTTTAGGAATAACAGCAAATTCACAAGAGGATTTTGATGCTGTCAGCATGTTAAGTATATTTAAAATATTTAATTTAAAATATACATATTTAATCCATGGTATAATTACACTTAATTTTAGTGTAAGTACACTATTAATTTTTAAAATAAGAGCATAATTAACTTAAATAGTAACTGGAATGCATATTAGTAAGAAAAGTTTATTTTCAATTCAGATGTCAGTCTAAAAAAATTTTTTAGATGCCTAAAAAAATTGGCAGAAAATATATAGTCTCTTCACAGCTTCTATGGCTGTCTAAAAAGAAAAATAAATAAATATAAGAAAATATGCAGTCTCTAACAACTTTGTATGGAAAAGAGACCTAAACAGATCTATAATTATAATTTCTATGCTGGAGGCGATGATTTTACCGAAATGTAAACTCCATGAGAGCAGTAATTTTGCATCTTTTATCTGCTGTTATAGCTCTGGTTCCTTGAATAGTATCTACAGTGTAATAGGTGCTAGAAATATTTCTTGAGTGAATGGCTTTTCTTCACCAGATACAAATTGGCTAGCAAGTAGATAAGGCTAAAAATGTGGACGATTTCTCAGGGTTAAAGAGCATTTAACACTTGGATCGTATCCTCACTTTCAGGTGTCATCAATTTCGGAATAAGGAAGGGATTTTGGTGTTGATTTTCTTTTTCCAGACTGTCAGCCCATATATTTGCAGCCATGTGCTCACCTTGACAGTCAGCAATGCCAGAGAGGGCAATGAAGAGAAGGGTTATATTTAATCTGTCTTTATGTCTTCAGGGTGTCTTGCACATAGTGGGTATTCAGTACCTATTTATAGAGTTGCGTTAGAACAGGCAACCTAAGTTTTAAGTGTATCTTCCTATTTTTCTTGACAAATGTTATTCTGGGAAGGAATTGACATAAGGCCTGAACACTCAGACATATTGTTATTCAGTTCTGCCACAATGATTAAGTTTGGTTTTATTTCTGGACCTGAAATGAAAAGCAGTTACCATATGGGACAATGCTGCACAATTCCTCTCCACCTGCCAGTCATTTTCAAAGAAAGTGCCATCTGCATAATTCCCCATGTGGTTTGACAGTGGCTATCTGTGGCGTTAAGATACTTTGGTTACTAAGTATTTCAGTATGATGCCCCTTCGAGAGCCAGGTGGGTTGATGCTTCCTGGCTAAGCTCTCCCTGTGCTGCCCGCTCCTAAGCAGAACTCACGTCACACAGCTGGGGAGACCTCAAGGCTGAATTTTCACCAGAGAGCACCACGGGGTGTTGGGCACTGAAGCAGAGGTACAGTGACTTTCCCACCTCGTCATGGCACCTTCCTCTGTCCTGTCAGTACATATGCTTCAGAGTGAGTGCACTGATTATTATTACTGAATGCTGACTTTCAACACACTTCCTTTCCAAGTGGTAATCTTTATGGCTAGAGCCAGGGGATCCAGAATTTTCCCATCTGAAAAGACTTATGTTTTTGCTGGGTATTCATTTTGATCTTTAATAATTGGCATCCCAAGAAAGTTAATGCAGTGTGTAACAATAGCAGCTTTACCTGATGGTTCCTTGAAATTTTTAAGTTATTCTCTCCTACCACACACTGTGGGCATAAACTCCCACCGACTGCTGGGGGCCCCAACCTTGGTACAGCCTTTATGTCGTGAAGTTGGGTGACAAGTTGACTGACTGTTTTCCATTGCAGATGGACAAAAGCAGGTGCGGCTGCATCCAGCTGTAGTGGTTGAGTAGTTATTTCTGAACCTGATAGAGTCTATGACCAAAGTTGGCTTAATTTGAAGCCAGATCACTTCCAGACCCCTGAAGTCATATGGTCACAGCATTTGATTCATTTTGTGGAAGGCAGTGAGGAAGTGACTTCTCAGATCATGTCATTTCTATATTAGAGGTCTAGCTTTAAATTCTTGAATTGCTTGGAGCACAAGGACTGACTATACGGTAGAAACAAAGCCTCTAGCCTCAAAATTCTCTGATACAATAACATATACAAAGATGTATAGTAGTTAAAGGCTGCAAAAAAATGAGCAAAGGATGAAAAACCTGGCAGAAAGAAACAGAGGTAGAGTAGGCACATGAGAAAATTGTTATAAAATTATAACAATAGCAAAATTTGGAACTCTCTGTTAAGCAGAATAAAATTGAAAGACATTTTGACTACAAACCAAAGACCTTGAAGAACTGTCTTCCTTTAAAGAATCCCTGGGAAATGTGTCTTTGGAAAGTACTTTATGTGGCTGCCATCTATCAGATAGAATTAAGGAAATAAATTTGCTTATTCATTGACCAGACAACTTCTCGTTATTATTCTTTCAGTACAGAACAATAGACAAGTGATTAAGTTACAAAAAAGGTATTACATATTAACTTTCAAAGGGGGAAGAAAAATAGGTATTGGAAACCACCTTGATTTTATGTTGGCATCGAGATATAACAAACAAAACATGAAATCTATCGACATTGGCAAAAATGACATGATATGGTGAATACCCAGAAAAGGCCAAATCAAATGAGTTAGATTTGTTGGTCCACCAAAGGGTAGGAATCTGGGTGAGGCATTGTATCTCGTAATGTTTTGTGGGGAGAATTAGTTCCCATGGATTGATACTCCCAGCAACCATAGAAGCCATCTGGATTTCCATATTCTGCCGCATAACTTCTCCCCAACATATGTAGTCCTTCTTAGTTAGTCAAGAAAGTGAAGTCAGATCTTAGTTCTACAACTTAATAACTGTGTGACCTCTCTGATCCTTAATTTCCCCATCAGTAAAATGGAGATAATCTAACACTTAACCTCATAAAAATTATAGGGAGCGTTAAGTGAAACAAGGCTTAGCAAGGGCTGTGCACATGTCCTGCTACATAGCAAGCATTCAACGGTTGGTAGGTCTCATGAACATTATGTGCAGCGGTCTCTTCACTATCATGCCCATTGTAAGTCATTTTCCTTCCTGTGCTCAACCTCCTCTCTCCCTTATCTTTCCAAATGGCATTCATCCTTTAAGTCCCAATTTAAACCCTGTCTGTTCTGAGGGGCCTTCTCTGAGTACATTAGCTTGTATGCACGTTCTGTTTCTGAGGTTCTTGCATCACTTGTGGTTTATATGGTGGATTTAAGCACATAAATACATTCTTTCTTATGTGTCATGATACTCTTTTCACGATAATTAGTCACATCTGCCCGAATGGATTTAGAATGACAGGCCTTAGGGTTTCATGAGTTCCTTAAAACAATTCCACTGTGGTATTTCCATTTTACTGATGCAAAAATTGAGGCCTGGAGAGGGGAAGTGAATTTTCCAGGCCAAAGGTCAAACAGCAACTATCCATATCAGCAGAACTCCAAAGACCGTGCCTATGTTTAGTGCACAGGCTGTGGAGGGAGGCCAACCGGAGTTTGGATTTATGACCTTGAGACAGTTACTTAACCTCTCTGAGCTTCATTCTCCTCACCTAAAAAATAAGGTTGATAGTACTTACCTTGAAGAGCTGTTAGGAGATTAAATGGAATAAGCCACATAAAGTTCTTAGTACAGAGCATTGTTGAATAGATGCTCAAAAAATCAGACCCCTTTCCATTTCTTTCTATATCTTCAGAATGAAGAAGGTATCTTCTATAGCTTCTAAGCTCTAAGCCGCTGTTAAGCAGCACTGAATAAATACTTGGTTTATTGACTCAGGAGTAAAGTGGACGACTTTTGCTAGTGAAAAATATTAGAACTCTGTTGTCCCTAGCGTCTCTGAACCACACAGCTCTAAGAACTGACCCATGTAAGCAAAACCAACTGGAAAATTGGTGTACTTGTGGCATTATGGTTGCACTTCGAGGAAGGCTTTGCATCATGAGATTGGACCCCCTTATTTCACTATAATTTGACATGTATTTATTACTATTCTGAGCACTCTTTAAGACTCCTAAATTTAAATGTGATCAAGATGTGGCTTTGCCCACAAGAATCCACAGAATTGTGTGGAATAACAGACATATTAATATTAATAAATAACCTCAATAGATTCACATGTTTCAGAGGAAGTGGATACAAAGTGGTGTGGAAACATAGATGGGACAATCAGTTTGGCCCGGGAAGGGGAAGCAAAGAGAGCTGTTGAGAAGGGTGGCATTTGAGCTGGACCGTTTGGGTTGAATGTTTTCCAAGTAAATAAATATTAAAAGTATCCACAGTGCTGCGATTTGCTTTATCCTTATTTTCCATTTAATTTCTATATCACGGGGAGTTAGGCAATTCCGATATGGCTTTAATGATCTGGATGATCTACACTCTCAAATCCAGCAAACTGGGAGAGAAGAATTGCAGGGGAGGAGAGGGGTGTAGATATGAAAATGCTTTGAAGATAGTGAATAATGTGCAAATGCCTAACATAAGGCCATCTGAAGGGAAGCATCTTGCCTAAACTGATGGTGAACTAGTATCAAGTCTGTTTGTATAGCTCAGTGAATAAATACTGCATTAAAAATGTTCATAGAACTGCTTAATAAATCTACAATTCTGCTCAAGTATGGCTTATGTAAACTAGGAGGAATCTTGGCAGAGTCCTTTGCAGTTTTACCTACTTTGTTTGGAAATGTAAGATGTTAATTAAAAAGAAGGTGGATGACAGCGTCCAGGATGATTTGAGCTGGCAGCATCTCACTAGCTGTCTGTTAATTGTTTAAAGCCAATTTCTTCCTCAATCTCCCTCTTCGTGAGTTTGAGCCCACGCCTCCTCCACTTAGCTTGTTGCAAGAACTTCTGGTTTCCTAGCTAGGGACATCATGATTTGGTCATTTTTTAGGCTTTTTGAAGCCCTTTTTTTAAACCACAGTGTTAAGTTTTGTGTGATTTTGTGTGGCAAGATAATAGATTGCAAGACAGCCTATGAGAAATCAGGGTTGAGTTAGCATATTAGAAAAAAAAATTGATCAAGGAATTACCTTTCTTTGGAGCACAGGAAAATCGTGTCAGTCCCAAATACGCAAAAATAGCAATCATATTTTCTCAGCAATTTCTAGAAGGCTTTGGAAGAGGAAGTATAATTTGTAGCTACATTAGCCAGTATCCATACTAGTTAACAATTGATAAGTTGAGAAATACATTATTTGGCTTGGGTGCTCACTTTACTGGCATCTTTCCTCTTTCTTTATAGTCTAACTCTGTACATCTTGCCCTCATAGGCACTAAGTGCCTTCTTGTCTTCTCTTGTTGTCCTTTTGCTCTAAGTTAAGATTCATTTAGTCATTTACACTTTAATGTAAATGAATCTTTAAGCCAAACCCCTGATTGTTGGGGTAATTTTAATATTTGATGATTGTAGGAATTATTACCTATAAAGGAGTTAAATATTCTTTTAAGCAGGAAGTCAGCTGTTTCTTATACAGGAAAAGCTTTACCATGAAGCTTTTCACATGAAGTAATGTTTTAGAAAAGGGTACTTAATCAGTTCATGAGGAAGCTGCTTCTACTTTATTCTTTATCAACCGTAAATGAAGTTGATTTCCAAGGTTGAAGGATGCCTTAATATCTGATTTGCCTACCCAAGTTTAGAGTCTATGAGGGAAATTTTTCTTTTATATTTTTTATACATTTACATATCATAAAAATCACCCTTTTAAAGTATACAATTCAGTGGTTTTTAGTATATGCACAATTATACAATAATCACTACTACCTAATTTTGGAACATTTTAATCACCCCCAAAAAGAAATAGATTAACAATTGCTCCCCATTCTCCCCTTCCCCCATTCCCTGGCAACCACCAAAGTACTTTCTGTCTCCAGAGAGACAGCAAGTATATCTATTGTAGACATTGTATATAAACAGAATCATATAATACATGGCCTTTTATGTCTGGCTTCTTTCAGAAGCGCAACGTTCTCAAGGTTCATTTATGTTGTAGCATGTATCAGTACTCCATTCTACTTTATGGCTAAATAATGTTCCACCGTATCGATATATCATATTTTATCTTTTCATCAATAGCCACTTTTTGGTTATTATGAATAATGCTATGAACATGTACAGGTTTTGTATGGACATATATTTCAATTCTACAAGGGACATTTTTATCCCTAAACCAATTTTTATACCTATATTCTTAATTAGGCTATCACCTCCCTTAGGGAATATATTTTATCCCTGTTAATATCACCAGTTCTTGGCACAGTACCCTGAACTCAAAAAGTGTTCAGAAAGTGCTGTGCTCCAAAGGGATTAAGGAGTTGTATAGGACCCTTGAGAACTTCTTTGGCACTCCAGTTACATTCTGGTGGCTGTGCACTGGGATTTTTGGATTATTCTAGAATATTAAGCGAATTCTATTCATTCTTTGAGATGTGACATTTCTCCCACCCCAACACCCCCTTCAAATATACCACTCCCTTGAAGCTTTTCCCAAACCAACTGGATAGGATTATTCTTTAAGACTTTTGTATTTGTAACACTGAATTTTTTACTTTAACAAAGACTTTAGGATAATCGGACTTGCCTTGTATTGATAGTTATCTACGTACGTGTTTATATTATCCCCACTTGATGCTAAGGTTTACAAAGTCAAGGATTGTTTCTTACTCATCCCTTGTCCAGAGGACGAGCCTCGTGTCTTTGTCACCAGAGGGGTGCATTAATTGCTTGTTAACTTGGACGTAATACAGAGCCAGGTGGCCATCTAGAAGGGGGGATGCAAACTGTGCTAACCAGTCATAACAGGAGCCTCTGTGGAATTCCCTGGTTCCTGGAGTATGACGTACGGGCTTTTGTGGTTATTCGGGGGGAAAGGCCCAGAAGATGAATGCCTGTTATTGACATCAGAGATGTGTGAAAAAGCTGAGTCATTCGACACATTCCTTGTTTTCACTCCAAAGGTGCGCTCGGCACTTGCTCCTGCCTGCGCCACCGTCCCTTGCTGACTTACCCTCTTCCAGAGCTCAACTTCGTTTCCTCTCCCAGGAGTCCTCCATGTGGTCTGCGGTCTCTGAAGCCAGCCTGTCTGGTTTGCATTCCGTCTCTGTCATGGGTTAGCCATAGCCTTGAGCAAGTGATTTAACTTCCCTGTGCTGTGGTTTCCCCACCCAAAGACCGGGGACAGCTTTGGTCCCTCGCAGGGCTGTCTGTCGTAGGATTCAGCAGGGTGTTTGAATAGTGCCTGGTATACAGAAGGTGCTCACCAAATGGTAGTCAGTTAGCATTTCATTCCATCACCATCTCTTTCCTTTCTGAATTCCTCTGTCACCACACAGTTTAGTAGTTAATTGTTCTCTAATTTTTCTTAGGGAGTGATTTTACTTGGCCCCTAATCATTTTTCTGGTGTTCTTGCCTATCCAAAGCACACGTGAGAACCACAAGGCAAGCAAATGACAACACCTCCACCACCACCACCATCAAGGCAACTGAGCACCCCAAACCAGTGTCACAGAACCCCAGTATCAAAAACTGATGTCCTTTACTCACAAAACCTCCCACACCCACACTCATAGCCTATTGACTCTCAGCGTATGCCTGGTTATAACACGCTGCATCATCTGCTTCCCCAGCCCACAGCGTAAGCAAAGCAATCCAGGATCATTTGGCATAGGGGAAAACGGTCCTCGGTGCTCCTTAGCAAATACTTAAGAGTGTGGTAAACCCTTAGAATGCCCATAACCATGTCCCTGAGGGAGAGGAGTTTAAGAATGCAAGAAAGTGTCAACCAATTTTAGAAAGATTATGATTAACGTCATTTAAAAATTAAACTTACAGAATAGTGCCTTCTCAAATGACATCAAATAAACAAGATCATAGTATGCTCATTTTTTTTCTTCCTCACCATGTAGTAAGCTCTT
This sequence comes from Avahi laniger, assembly GCA_963575035.1. Taxonomy (NCBI): domain Eukaryota; kingdom Metazoa; phylum Chordata; class Mammalia; order Primates; family Indriidae; genus Avahi; species Avahi laniger. Next base: position 11,234 of record CAUYSK010046906.1, read on the forward strand.
TGCTGGAGAGTTTTAGAGCTTGTCTTTCTTTTGTGTCCTCATCACAGCTCCCAAGTCTATTGACTACTCCATAGAATACTGTTAATTCTTGAGAAAACAGTTTACATTAAAAAGGCCTATACCTTGGTTTTCAAGTTAATTAGACCTGACCCCAGATCTCCCAGCCCCAAACATGTGTGTGTGTGTGTGTGTGTGTGTGTGTGTGTGTGTGTAATCAGAGTATCAAAATAGAATAATGTTTATGAAATAGTATTTAACACAAAATTTAGTGATTCCTTCTTTCGACGTGTTTGTTGAGCACTTATTATGAGCTACACACCGTATATGTGTGCTAGGAATGTGGTGGTGAATAAGACAAATGTGAATTGTTCCCCTCTTGGGGGCTTGACCCTGGCATCGCTCTGTCCACTGGCACCCACTGTGATGGTGGAAATATTTCACATCTGTGCCATCCAGCGCTGCAGCCACTCGCTGCATAGGGCTCTCGAGCATTTCAGATGTGGCTAGTGCAACTGAGAAACTGAATTCTAAATTGTATTTAATTTTAATTAGCTTAAAGTTGAACAGCCACATGCGTCAGTGGCCGTCGTGTCAGGAAGTGCAGCTCCAGCGTCCAGTGCTGTGACTGCAAGTTTCACTTAAGCCCCCTTAGTCTTCCAGAAACATCCAGCCAGAGTTGATATGGAGAATGGCCCTAAAAATCCTACCAGACCCTTGATCATTCGACAAAGGTTTCATTAACTCAGACATTTTAAAGAGCATTTTCAATAAAACATATTTCTTGCATATCCACAAGTTCAGCTTCACTAAAGAGCTCCGAGTTAATCCAGCTGAATCTGAAAGCCCTCTCCCTTTGGGCCTGTTTATGATACTTTAAATTCTTATCATCTCAAGGAAAAGTCACTTGGCACAAACTCTGAAGAGAAAGGGGGTGGGGGCATCGTGGTGCTGCAGCTTCTCGGCTTATTGAAAGAATTATTGTGGGTCCCCCCGTCTCCTCCTCCCCCATGTGCGTGTCCACACACACTTACGTACACGTGTGTGAATGTACAGCGGTTCACTCTCTGTAAAGAAAAAGGCCTTCCTGGAATCCACACTGACATGCTGACAGCTTCAAGTAAGGGTGGATGGATTTGGCCCTGTGCACCTAGTCCTTCTCTCACCAGCTGCTTTTTAGATTTCAGTCAGAATAGTTTGCATCCTCAGCCAAGAGAACAAAGTGGAAACATACAGACTCCCTCTGTGGCCCATTCTAGATGCAAGAGGCAACCACTGGGAAGAGGAGGAAGGCTGGTAACTCCGAAGGCCGTGCTGAGAAGTTGCACAAGTGCGGAAAACATGTTGGCCTGGGAGCTAGAGGAATGGCCCGGAGCCGGGGAGCCCAGGGAGTCTCTCTACATTTCTGGGCTCTGGTTCCTTCCCCAGCAAGACTGAAGAGCTGCACCAGATTCGGGCCACAGATGTGATCTCCAAGAACAGTTCTAGTCTATTCTGATTACCCCCTTTCCTCCAGAAATCTGCCCATAGAGGGCCATCCCTGGCAGGGACAGCTGGGGACTCTGCAGTCCCCAGCTCCATGTCAGAGGGAAGCTCTGGGAGGGGAAAGGTCTGGGATGGCATTATGTACCAAGGGTGGGTATGGATGTGGCTTTGGTGGGCAGAGTGTGAGGAGGGTGTGTTCCACCCTGTTAGCTCTGGGGAAATCATGCATATATGAGCCACAAGTCTTCTTCTAGTCTTACAGCTCTCTTAGCCACGTAACAGAAGAGGACCCCAAAACCTGGAGTCTGAGATAAATTCCTTGATTACTGCACTTTGGGGCCAGTTTGGTTATATGCTTTCCTTGGGGCCACTACCATTGTTGTAGAAAAATCCCAGGTTGAATCCTGGGGAAGTGTGGCTGGCCTCCAGCTCTGGGACAGGGGAGGCCCATAGGAATGAAACCGGGCAAGGAGGAACAGCAGGCAAATGTGACTTTGCCTAAAGCCAAGGCTGTGGGTCCCTCTCTTGCCTCAATGGCCCAACAGCGCATGGCGGCACCCAGTCAGAAAGGCATTGCTTCTTGCAGGCACTGGTCATCCTGGTCCCCTGGACTCAGAGAGCAAGGAGTGAAAAACCAGGCTTCTCCCTTTGGGAACCAGGCTCTTTTTTGGAGGTAGGGTAGAGGGTGATAGTCATTAGCGTCTTTCGGAATTGGTGAAAACTATGGGCCCTCTCTCCTTAAAAATGTCCCTGTGCATACGCAATGTTCTGCAGCCTCTCAGAGGACTCAGGGGATCTCTGTGGACCCCCTGGGATGATGCTTCCCAATGTGTGTTCCCTGGTCCATCTGCCATCAAATCCTCTGGGCCGGGTGGAGCTAGGAGTAGGGTGGTTAGAATTCAGATTCCAGGGTCCCGTACCGGACCTACTGAATCAGAATCTTTGGGTAAGGGGGATCTTGGAATCTGCCCTGAGAGTTTCTTTGGGGACAAAGCCTCCTGTGAGAGAAGTTCCAGGAGCAGAATCCGCATAAGTACCCCAGCTGATCCTACTGCAGGTGGAAAGTTCTGGGATTAAGGGAGAATCAGAAATAGGCTGGCTGCTCTCACTGCAGTGGGCTGGGAAGAGCATGGCATCAAGAGCCCAGGGTTCTGTGTTCTGGTCCCAGCACTTCCGGGAGCCACGGAAATGATTCAACTCCTTAGGCCTCCAGCTCTTTGCCTCAGTGACGCGTGGAAGGAACTGGCGACCAAGGGTTGTCTACCGTCTCCTTTTAGCTCTCCTTGGCACTGGCCTGCAGCCTTCTGAGGAAAGCAGGAGAAGGCTCTTTGGGTTGGGAGCAGCGTATCCATCCACATTGCTGGTTTTGCCTTGATGGTTTTTTATTTCCTTCACTGTGGCGGTCTGGTTTCTCACTTATGAAAGTTTAAAAAATATACATACATACATAAATGTTTTTTCACACTTGTATATTTTTTATTGTAAAAATGACATATGCTCATTGCAAAAAAAAATCAAACATTATAGAAATGCCTCTCCTCCCATAGCTAACCTTGATCATATTTCTCAGAGATAATTCTTTTAATAATTTGATATATTCTAAACTTTAATTCAAAAAAGCATGTCAGAACAATAGTAGCACAACTAACACTGCATATCACACAATGTGCTTAAATTTAAACCTCATGACAATCCTGCAAGGTAGGTATCTCTCTCTCTAATTAGAGTTGGAAAAATTTTATATATATATATACACAAGCAACAAAAACCTATTTTTTTACAAAATGAGATGATATAATACTGTGCTATAACTTGATTTTTTCATTCTTAATATATCGTGAACATTTTTCCATAACTATACATGCTGAACTTTTTAACATCTGCAGTGTTCAATTACATGAAATCATAATTAAGCAATCCCCAAATGATTTTTTTATTATTACAAACAATGGTACAGTAAACTTTTCTTACAGATATCTTTGTGTATTTGTGTGAGTATTTCTGTAGGATAAATTTCTAGAAGTAGAAATGGTAGGTCAAATAGGACATGTAAATGAAAGTTTTTTATACTTCCCTAACAATCTGGGTAACAGAAAATGAATTGTATTTGAATGTGTCTTCTAAGTCCTGAAGGTCTTTTCAAATCTAAGTCCAAGTACAAGGTGAGAATCAGGACACTGGTTTCCCAGAGCTGGTTTTGGATTCTTGGCTCTGCCACTCAACAACTATGAAACCTGGAGCCCCAAAGCAGGCGTGTCTTTCATCATTCTAGGCCTTGATTTCTTCACGTGAAATGACAACATGGTATGATATTGTTTCTGAAGGCTCCTTTTGCTCTAACATTGCGTGATCTGATTAGTGCTTTAGCTCTCTGCCTTTGTTTTCCTATTTATATAAAAGGGTTTGATTCTTTTGGCTTCCCAGGATCTTCAGTTAATGCATCCAATAGTTAAGAACTTTCAGACTTTGAAGCGCAAAGTAGTTGTCTTACTGCTTGTACAGCAGGCAGATCTTTGCTGCATGTGACCTAAAACTGCCTTGACTTCTAAAGCTTCTGGGTCTTTAAGAAAACAAGATACTTACTGAATCCAGGAGGCCACTCTGTCTCAGCACTCTGGAGGGGGTGATGAGAGGCAGGAGGTGTTTGGGAAGGCTGATTGGGTATCACTTCTCTCTTGGGAACCTTGCCTTCCTGGAATGAGTATCTCCAACTGTACGTTCCCTAACAAAGAAGGGATTGTGTAGACCACAACCTCGTGGAACACGCAGCATGTATTACGTGAGGGACTGACCCAAGCTGTGTCTGTGGTGTTTAGGACAAAGTCTCAGATGATAAGGCTTTCCATTTCCACTGCATTCCATAGTCATTATCCCACAGGACCCTCTCAGCATTTCTGATGCTATAGCCAGAGAGGAGATACTTATCCCCACGGTTAAGATGCAGATGCAGAAATTCTGAGAGCGACGACTTGTCTCGTATCACAGGGTAGATAAAGCCCAGGGCTCCATCCTCACTTGGCTGCAGTGGGTCCGTGGCATGTCACTCCCCAGTGCTTTTCCGAGGGACTTTTTTAATGGCTGGACTCCTCTTTAGCGCCCTCTCCAGACGTATCCAGTTGAGGAGGTGCAACACCTTGTTATTTTAAGGGGGGCATGTACAAGCTGCAGCATGGAATTTCTCCGAATTTGGGATCCTGCCGATAGTGAGTTTTACTTTCTAAAACACAAGAAAGAAGAAAATTACATGACTAAAGATTATCCCTTACGGTGGTTGGTTCTCAATCTGTCCTCATTCACACACTTCGAAGCTGTTTTTGAAGAAAATACTGTGATGAACTGTAATATCTGGGCCAGAAGCAGCCAGGGATGACTTGTGTATTTGGGTGGAAGGTGGGTATTTATTTTCTGATGTCCACTGGCCTAAGCCTTTTGGGCAGATTCCAGAGGTCATCGATGGTGCCCGGGCAGGCCCACTTGCACCAAGAATTAAAAGAGCCTCTCGAAACTAGTGAATCAAGATGAGACCACCAGACAAGACCAACCCTAGACAAAATTGGAAGGAAACTGAAGTTTGATGAGTTTCGCAGGCAATCTGGCATGTCCTCCCCTGCACAAACACAAACACACACACCCCTTCTCCCCGGCCTTCTAATATCTCACATTCTCTCCCCTCACGGCCCCACCCCATCCCCACTCACCCTCCCATTTCTCTCCACTGTAGCCTGACAGGAAGGAAAGTAAATGTGTTGGGCTCGGAGACTTGAAAACATCAGGGGCCATTGGTGGTTCCTCCACTGGTGTTACATTGCCCTCTTTCAACGTTCTTTTTCCTTTCAGGGACCAGGTGTTTGAATTTTAAATGAGGATTGGATATCCATTTTAACATAAAGAAATAAGCCAGGAATGGTGGCAGTGGAAAAGTAGGGGATTTTCCGATCTTCTGGGCAGTCATGTCGGTCAGACCCCATATTTCTCAGTGGCATCGGGAGTTATCACCAAATAGAAAGGAGGAAGGCAGAGCCTGCACAAGAGAAATGCCGTTGCCTCCTTCCCGTGCAGTGACTCCACAGTGTAGAAGGGCGGTCATGAAAAACTGCAGTCAGCAACACCCAGTGGAGTTCCTGGATCAGCTCCCAGGCAAAAACTCTTTTCTTGGCTTCTAAGCCAATGCCTGGATCTTTGGGTCAGAGTACTGTTTGGTAGCTTTCAGAGGGTTTAAAAGATTATATTGACCACTTGGCTCCAGTGTGGATCTTTGGCAGGGAAAATATGCAACAGTTACCAGATTGGTAGATGGGGTCCCTGAAAGCTACCTCTTTTCCACCAGGCAAAATCCTATCCAGTCTTCAAAACCCAGTCAAACACCACCTCTGAGACACCCTCCCGGCCTCCTTCAAATAGATTTACTCCTGTCTACCCCTGTGCTCCTATGGCCTCTGTTCGTATCTCAGGGCACACGCTGTATTGTAAGTAGCACATAACGTGCCTGTTTTATCCGCTAATCTGTGAGCTCCTTAAGCTCAAACTGAAGCCATTTTTATACCTCTCAAACCTAGAACAGTATCCAGCATTCAGGAAATGTTCAATAAATAGAGAGTGAATGAATGAATGTATACGTGCTCTGCCACTAACTATTTATGTATCTTAGACAACTCACTCATCCTTACTGGTCTACTCATTTAGATAATAGTGATGGTAAAGTTTGTCTGTCCAATAGAGTTATTGTGTGATGCAGAAGAGATAAGGTGTATTCTTGTTCCTTCTGGCACTGACCTGCCCTGGCCAGGGCTGGTGAGTAGCACTCACCTCCTTCTGGATGGATCGGCTGAGAAACAAGGAAACCTCCTCCATGCTCTGGGGCTTCAGGTCATTCACCGCCAAAAGATGATCTCCATGGCAAAATAGGCATCCCAGGCGCCGGGGGCCTTCCCACTGAGCCACACTGCAGTGGGAACACAGCACGTGAGACGGAGCTCACTGGGTGGGCAGGGCACACATGGGGCCTCGCTCTGAGCTTGTTGCACCGCCTCTGAAGGAGACGACCTCCTTTCCCTGTTTGAAATATTCTTTCCTCTGTCACTGCTATGAGAGCCTAACCCCTCCTCCAAAGCCCAGCTCAAATCATACCGCCCTTACAAACTCCTACAAAGTCCTAAATTCCATTCCTTTGCTGTAATTAATGTCCCCTTCTCCTGGACTTCTATTGCATTGTGTGAGTACCTTATTTATTAAATTTTTAAATAAAATGCATTTTATATTTATTTGTTTGTGTGGCTCTCTTTTTCACAAGGCTATGTGACCCCAGAAGTATGGTACCACTTTTTTGTTTGTTTTTTAATTTTTATAACCCCATAGCTCCAAATAAACACAGGGTGCTCAATAAGTGTTTGTTGGACGTGGATACATAATGATTATACAATGAATATCTAATGAACAAATAAATGAATTGACTAATGAACAAGCCCGGTCATACAGAAGTCCACAGTTTTTGTCAAATATTTATTGAGGGCCGGGCGCGGTGGCTCACGCCTATAATCCTAGCTCCCTGGGAGGCCGAGGCAGGCGGATTGTTTGAGCTCAGGAGTTCGAAACCAGCCTGAGCAAGAGCGAGACCCCGTCTCTACTAAAAATAGAAAGAAATTAATTGGACAACTAAAAATATACAGAAAAAACTAGCCGGGCGCGGTGGCGCATGCCTGTGGTCCCAGCTACTTGGGAGGCTGAGGCAGTAGGATCGCTTGAGCCCAGGAGTCTGAGGTTGCTGTGAGCTAGGCTGATGCCACGGCACTCACTCTAGCCCAGGCAACACAGTGAGACTCTGTCTCAAAAAAAAAAAAAATATATATTTATTGAGCCTTAGAGTGTGGAAAATTTGGAAAAATAGAAGGTTGTGGTTCCTCCCCACTTAGAACTTATGAGATAAATAATGTGTAGCATTTACTGTAATTGAAGGGCTTTCTTCTCTTATAAAAATGTAATCTTCCTTCAAAATAAATTACAAAGTCTTTAAAAGAATGTAGAATGAAATAAACAGTGATTAAGAAAATTCTCTGCCACACTGTCTTTTGTGTCTGATTCCCCGACAGGCAGTTTTTTACCTTGTCTTTGGAAGTCTTAGATACGTATGCCTTTTTTCTTTTAGATCTTTGAATTTGTTAACTTCAGTAATTTCATTCATTCCTCAAATATTCATTGTGCAATGATTGGGAATGATGTCCTTGGACCATAGGTACGCCTGCTCATTCTTCTTCATCTTTGAGAAGTCAGAAATTTGCTGCTTCCTGGACTTTTGGGTCCTCCTATACGCTTCCCCCCAACCCCACCTTCCGGCTGACTCTCCTAGAAAACAAAACCTCATTTCTGCTTCAAAGACCTTCTTGTAGTAATGGCAATATAATAATCCAAGCCCCCTGGTCAGTTTTGCTAAATATAGTGTTTCAAGATATATTTATTCTCTTCATCTCTCCCAACTCCATGTATAATCAATAACAGTCAAATCGCTGACCTACCATATCCGTCCTGCGGCTTCTGTGAGAGCGAGATAGTTTATGATATCAGGAGGAGAAAGGAACACATTCAGCTTCTCCACTTGGCTTTCATCAGGGATGTTGCTATGAGATAAGACATTTGTAACAGTCATATCAGGCGACTAGCCCCAGCTCTGAACTCTACTTTCTGAGTAGACTTTTGGCCTCCTTTTCTGAGATGATATTAAACATTCTTTAGGTAAATCTTGCCCAAAACATTTGCAGAAAAATATAAATTTAAATGTCTGAAAAGTATTCATTATTGTCCTTCTCTACCTGTCTTGGGATGTGGTAGTAGGTGGCAGGCAACAGGAAGGGAGGCAGAAATGGACTAAATTGGTTACATAACTGTTCACATCAGGTCAGTTTGTGTATTTCTTTGCCGGAAATGATTCCATAGAAGACGACACAGAGAAGAGTTAAAATTCCAACAATCATATCGAATGTTCTTGGTATCACTGAAAACCTAAATACCCCTCTCCTAGTCAATAATGAAGCCTCATGCGACTTTTGTGCCCATAATCACGCTAATGTGAAAAGCTGGGTGACATGCTACTTAGGTCAGTGTGTATGCAAAGTTCCAGGACATGGAAGACTGCCAAAGGAGAATTTTTAAAAATAGTTGAACTTGCTACCCCTGGTGCAGGGACTGCTTTGTTCCAGCAAAAGAGAATTATTCACTCTCCTTGGCCACAAGAATGACAGAAGTTGGTCAGATTCTTGGCTGACTTGGAGATTTTTAGGAACTGCTTTAAAATTTAAATTCTATCCAAAAAAAAAGAAGAAGAAGAAGAAACAGCAGCAGCCTGCCTTGCTCTTAGGGCCCATAAAGTTTTAGAAATTAGAGCTTTACTTGATTAATATAGACAATTGCACAACAGTTAGCGAGGCCGATCTCCTTTGGTCACTTGCGGTCTGTGCTTCCGTATTGGCAGGTGAAAGACTCGAATCACTTCCTGAGCCTCGTTCTTGGAGGCAAAGCTCCATATCCTGAGTGTCTGGAAGGGTCTGGGGTTCCTCTTTGCTGCTCTCTGCAGATCCATGGGGTGTCTCTTTGGAAAAACTAGAGTGTAAGAAGTTAAAACAAACCCTTTTTTAGCATGTCTATTTACAATTTTCTGCTGCGTGTGTCAGATTTAAGCAGTTAGCAGCCATGTGAAAACTAACAAGGTGTTGAAGTCTATCCAACCACCATCAGAATCCCAGCCACAGTTAGAATCAAATCCAACAAAAGTTCCTTCTGAAAATGGATATGCAATCAAAATAACCCTTTACAGGGTTGGGAGGACAGAAGTGAGAGTGTGAAAGACATAAATGCAAAATAGAAAATAACTTCCCCAGGAGACAGAAAATGTCCTGAGGACGTCACCGATGGCTTTCTGTGGGTGGAGAAACCACCACCACACTTTCTTGTTTTGAGATTACTGAATAATATGTTGAACCTTGTCTGTGGTGATGTTTTGCTTCAATTTATCAACTATTAAAATGAAATGGCAGTAATTATTCCATAACAGCAGATTAGCTAAAACCAATTTTTTAAATGGCAGTTTTACTTACCAGGATTTCATTGACTCGTAAAGACCCTCAATTCTTTTGGAGTCCTGGTCTGCACTGCCAGGTTCAATGGATTCACCAGGATTGTTGGAAGCAATAATATTATCCAACTGCAGATAAGAGGAATAGACGTAAAGATACAAGTCTACCAATCAGGTATCTTCTTTCCCTGATATTATGGCTCTGGGCCCTGAAATAGTAACACATCCACCACCGGATGAACCAACCTTATCAGAACCAGCAAAGCCTCTGGCGGACTCAAAGTCAATTTTCTTCTCCCGAATCCCCCATGTTCCTGATGCAAATGTTCTTTCTATTGGACTAAACTGCTATTTACCTTCTGTTTCATCATTAGATATTTAATGACATGAGAGCTTTTCCCCAGTCAGTTCTATCACAAAATCATGGCACTTGGCTGGGTCAAGGACGCAGATGCAATGAGGAGCTGGTCGCAGGCTACTGTGCTCAGGCAGCCCAGGTTGCTTGGTTGGGGGGGGGGCGGGTAAGGGTCTAGAAGGCATGGCCCTTGGGAGGCTCTCAATAACTCCTTTAGAACCAAGACAGTCACTTGCAACAATGGTTGTTCAAAACCCTTGAGGCTTCCTAGCAAGTTTGTTGTTGACCCATAATTGGAACACTTGGCTCCAGTCAAGCCAGTTTCCCAATTGTCCCCTACAAACAGTGCTCTTCCCGTCCCCACATGCACCTGCTTCCTTTACCTGGAATGCCCCTCTTCCCTCCTGCCTGTTGAAATCGTGTTCGGGCCTGGCTGACGTCCCGCAGCCTCCTCTTCTCGCCTCAGCTACTGCCAAGTTCTCCTTTTTCTGGATTTCTATTGCCTAGTTTTGTACTGTTTTTTTGGGGGGGGGGGTCTTTTTAGCTTAGTCTAGCTTTTTTAATAGACTGCATCCCACAAAGTGCCTAAAAATGCCAGGCTTAACTGGTGCTTGACACACACCTGACTGGTTGTTGGGACTATCACAAAAGACTGCATCCCAGGAAACACGAGCATGAACATATTTTTGGTGAAAGAAGGGCTCTGCACTCAAATGAGCTTGGGAAATGCTGTGCATTGTATCCGGCATGGGTATTTATAATGCACCACTGCATACTAAAGGCTCTGAGAATTCTCCTGCTAAGAAGCTTGTTTAACCTCCTTTAACTTGGCGTTTTCAGAACTTATTTGGCCGAGAATGCTTACTCTGTAGAAACACATGTCACCACCTTGTAGAAAACCCCCAATCTGGGAAATGATGCAATCCCTCCACTCCTCCCCCCTTTTGTCTTCCTATCTCTCACTTCCTTCCATTCGCTTCTCAAACTCCTGACCTCAAGCAATCCTCCCGCCTCGGCCTCCCAGAGCGCTGGGATTGCAGGTGTGAGCTACCGCACCTGGCCAGCCATTCTCTTCTCTCTGTAGTCTGCCACAGGTGTAGCTGCTAAGTTAATATTAGGGAAAGTTAATTCAGGTTTTGCCACCTCCCAACTCTGAAGCCATCACTGCCCCTATGTTACCCACAGAATGAAGTCAACTTGGCATTCAAGACCCGTCATGTTCTGACTCTTTTTTGTTTTATTTCCCACTGTGCCATTCATGCACTCTAGGTTGCAGCCTAACTGAACTAGTCACCGTACACATATCAATTGCCATTTCATGTCTGAAGCCTTCCCCGCCTCTGGTAGAGAGAGAAAACCTGTCCTTTTCTATTGCTTCCTGAGCCCTTTAGCCATGCCTCTTATGTCACACTGTCACACGGTGACTGATAAGACTGTGGTCTCTGAGGGCAGGCGCGACGTCAGATTCATCATTGCAGGTACCATGCCTAGTACAGTCCAGTGCCGGCACTCAGAAGGCGATCAGGAAGGGCTTCCAATGGATCAATAGACTGATACACACCACTCAACTTATTACCCAGGGACCTTTGTTCATTTTATTCTTTCTGCCAAGAATACAGAAAGACTCCCCAAGTCAATCCCCCACATCCACATTTTACCAATCAAGTAAGGTCAAATGCATCTCCTCTGAGCAACCTTCCCTGACCTTTTGTCTGGAAGTCAGCTCCTGCCCCTCGTGCACCCTTGAACATTTAACAAACATCTGTCCTCAGTGTGGCGCTCTTTCCATCTTGTATTATAGTCAGCACCATGAGCACATCACCTGATTTTACCTGTGTTCCCATGGACCCCACCTAGTGCCTCGTGAATAGTGCATGGCAGGGGTGCAGGAAATATTTGTAGAAATGCATGATGAGCAGACAGAAGGGGTTACCTCTAAAAGAACACTTCGAGGACTAAGGTAATGACCCTCTTTTTCTGTATCTTCAGTGGCCTCCAGCAAGAAATCATGTGGTAGATGAGCTGGTCTGAATCCTAGAGAAATTTTTTTCATAAAATGCTGTATAAAAGAGAGAAAAAAGGAATTAAAGCTTTTTTTTTTCTTTGCAAGAGATGGAATTAAATCACATGCTTTCTGGAAAAGCCATAATAGATTAGTTGGGTTGAACAGACCAGAAGATCTTCCAAGGTTACATCCAGAAGCCCACAACTTGAACTTGCCTCTGGAGTCTGGGTCACCACTGATGATATAAAAATATAAGCACATCATTCAGGCTTTTTTTTTTTCCTCTACCATCTGGAGCTATAAGTTAGAACAAGTGGTTTTCTCCCAGGGGTGGCATTCTAAGTCCCTAAGCTCTGCCATGAAGTACTCACCCCATTGTTTTCCAGTTATCATCCAATGCCATCTGAGGAGGTAATTAACTCAGAGTTTAGGCACTGTACTTTTCCTCTTCCTGCTCAATATTTCTCTTTTGTGTTCTTCTCTCATAATTCTATTGTTTCCATAGCAATGTAATCTGGTTATGTTGATCATGTGATAGGGTGAATTACAGATTTCAAGGTGATCTAGGTTCAACTAATTATCGCCTTCCCTTCCCAGTAGACACACAATACTCTACCACAAAGTACTGTTTTTTATGGTAGGAAAATTGTTACAAGTACAATTTAATTCTTCCAAGAACAATGCCTTCGAGCAGGGGGTTTGGAAAAGACTCACTATTCTCTAGGAAATCCTTGAAAGAAAATGATTAAAACAAAACAACCAGGTGTATTTAAGTTGTATCCATTTTTCTAGCTCCAAGCTCATGAAGCCAGATCATCTGAGTTGAGGTAAAGAAAGGTTCTCCACTTAATTTAAACAATAACAACAACTCCCAACAAGGCCAGTGGCACTCTTCACTGGAGCTGGTTGAAACATCACTGGATCTGAATGCATAGTGTGAAAAAGCAAAATGACCAATAACGTTTTCTCTTGGGGGAAGGAGATATTGTGAGTGAAAAGCAAGAGGCACTTACTGAAAAGGATTGGCCTTCCTTACTCTGTTTTATGCCACTGTTTCTACTCATTAAGTGAATAACCAGGATGAGATGTTTGGCCTGGTGAATTTGATATGTTACAAAAAGCTTTTAAAATAGTTGGAGAGCTACCAACTAGATAAAATAAGAGGCTACGCCTCATTAGATCAGCTTAGTACCCACAGACAGGGGGAAGCCGGTGGCTAAGTCTCTAAGGGAAGAAATATTAATAGTATCCATGCAGGAGAACAAAACCACTCTGCCAGTTTATTACTAAAATCCAAAGTCAGAAACATTGCACATCCAAGCTGAGGGTAAAATTACAAGTCATTTTCAAGAGGCAGATATATTATATTTTACTTCCTCAAGTGGATTTCATTGGAAATGAAGATGAAGTGCTATACAGCTACAATGAGGAAGAATACTGATCAGGGTAAATGAAGGAAATTGATAAGAAACTCTGCCTTTGCCTGTGCAGTACAGACATTATGGCAGGAAATCAAGTTGTGTTTGGGGAATCTCTTTACAGAGGGATTTGTGTGCTGTGAGTAGAAAGAAGGAAAAAGCTGCCAGCCAGGCTTTGGTTTAGCCAAGGGATCTTAACCTCGCATCCCCAGACTCATGTCAAGAGCATCTGAAATGAATGAATACATTGAGAGGTATCCAGGCCAAGCAGTGAGGCTCATTTGTGGTATGGAAAACAAACTACACATGGAGTAACTGTCAGGACTAAGAATCGTTCTTATGGTGCGTTAGGCTTTGAGGAAGGTAGACATGGTCCAATTCAACTGCTCCTTGGTGAGATTTTGAAGCATTAGCTGACTCCGAAGTGTGCTATTCTGAGAGGGAAAGAGGTAAGTACAATTACCGTATCTGGGAGACTGTTTCTTGGCAAGCTGGAGTCCTCTGATGGGCCGGAAGGACTAAGGAGAGGGTCTGAAGAGGGCCTTTTATCACCCAATGAGAGTTTCTCCTGCTTACAAGAAAAGAATGGTGCAATCAGGGCACAGCTGATCTCTCATTTGGAATGAAGCAGCAGCCTCTCCACCAGGCTCCCTGCCTCCAGTCCCTCCGCATGGCTGTCTAATACTTGTGCCGCCAGATGGCCGATGTTATCTCCCTAAAACTAGACCTGACCTTGTCTCTCTCCTGTTCCCAGACCCTCGAGGATGCTCAGCCTGGCCTTCAGGGATGACCCAAGTTTTCCTCAACCTGTCTTCTCGACTGTATCTCCCTTATGCCCTGTTCCCTTTGCTTAATCATTTGAGTCCACTTGCAGACATGCTTTGCTTTCTCCTCCCTGGCTTTTGCTTTTGCTGTAAGCATAGAACAGCCTAGAAAATAGGTCAAAAAACAAAAACAAAAAAATCCCCAAAAACCTAGAGACAAAAATTCCATCTATAAATGTCTGCCCTAAGAAAGGACTTAAAAAATGAGCAGAGGCCCTTGTAAAATAAATTTAAAACTTAAAGCTATTAGCACTTACATGAAAGAGACATTATATTAAAAATGCAAGCAAGACGAAAAACATTTTTATAGAAACCACCCTGGACTTAGTCATTTGAAAGGAAGCTTGTTATGAACCTTGAATAACAATGATTGAAAGTACTGTAGTTCTAGCTACTATTTAAAAATGCTACAGTTAACTTTTCCTCCCCCATCACAATAAAGAAAATCTGAAGTGTCTGCATTTTAGCTCTCTTGCAAAATGCAAAAATAATTTTTTTCCTATTGTTAATCATAAAAAAATAACAAGGACGTACATGTTCTCACTTATTTGTTCCTTGTATTAATGCCAGTTGCTAAGGAGAAAAAAAAAAAGCTACCATTGTTTCCTGTTGAAAGAGCGTTGTGTTCAGGTGCCCTGTTATTTTATTAGTGATATGGAGTCACCTCTGTATTCTGATGTGCTGCTTTTATGCCCCGGCAAAATGATGACATGTAGGAGACCCAGTCTTTAATCTTCTCCCTGTTGATAGGAATAAACTTTCAGCCAGCGTGTGGCAACAATAGCACCTGCACTCCTTTTGAACCAGAGAGGGATTCTTTTATTAAGGTTAGAGCAGGCAGTGAGAGCAGGTACCAGGGAAATAGGATTTTTCCTAAGTAGTTTAAATGGCCCACCTCCACATTTGCACACTAAAATTATCTCTCATGCCACCTTTGTGGGGAAAGCTCAGAGAAATGAGAAGTAAAGTAGGAAATAACAGTAGTAATCACAGGGTTTGGGGCTTTTGGCTTTGACGCTGATTTCTTTTGTGTTCGTAAGCGAGCCCCCTAACATGTCAGCACCATTTTTGTGTAGCTGTCCGGGTGTGTCTCCCCTTAAGGAATGCACGTGTTTATGAAGAACGTGCTTGAATGATTTTGTATAAATCACATCTTCTTTTCTGTCGACTCGCATGACAATGTAAAAGCAAGCTTTGGGTCAATCTGAAACAGACCACGGTTCTTCATACTTTGGCTTTAGCATTTGCTGCCATTCCCCCACCCGCCAAAACCAACTTTGCCTCTCACTCAAGCAGATACTTATCAATGAAGAATCCACTAGGCACCTCTGCTAGTGCCAGGAGCCTCTCTTGAAAACTGAAGACTCCATTAGGGGTGAGCATGGTCTCTCCCTAATATAGGTAGCTTGTATAGATGTCGGTGTATTGGGTTCTTTATGTCTGGGGTGATGGTGACTGTTACACACTGAATTTTGCTCCCCCTCAATTCATATGTTCCAATTACAACCCCTAATACCTCAGAACATGACCTCATTTGGAAATAGGCTTGTTGCAGATGTGATTAGTCAAGATGAGGTCATACTGGAGTAAGACGGGCTCCTAATCCAATATGACAGGTGTCCTTATAAAAAGGGGAGATTTGGACATGGAGATATACACACACCGAGAACACCTTGTGAAGCCTGGAGTTATGTGGCCATGAGCCAAGGGAACTACCAATAGTTAAGAGAGAACAGATCTGCCTGGAACGGATTCTTTCCTAGTACCTTCAGAGGCAGTGTAGCCCTACCAACACCTTGATTTCAGACTCCCAGACTCCAGTATAGTGAGACAATAAATTTCTGTTGTTCTAAGCCACCCAGTTAGCTTGTGGTACTTTGTTATGGCAGCCCTAGGAAACTAGTACAGTGACTTTTCAAGGTATTTTAACAAATAATGAAGACTGACAAGATGACGTTCAAGGTTGTGGCATGGGTTTCTGTTTGGAGCATGTTTGTTGTTTATTGATTTAGAATGTTTTGGTCTCTGGATTGCTTTTGGATTACACACAGTAGATGCTCTGTGCTATCTTACTGCTCTCACCTGTCATGGCCAATGAGGAAGTATTCTCTGTTAGTGGTTCTGATGGACATCACCTCATCAGGGTGGCATTTAAACATCTTCTGTACAGATTGCAACTTCTCCTGGCTTCTTATGCCGACTTCTACACTGGAATTTCTGTTGGATATAGACACAGAGTATTAAACCAGTGAAAATAAAAAAATAGAAAGAAAAACGGACTAATATTTTATGCTGGGATTCAAATTGAATAAAACTTCAGATCTGCTTGATACATGTCTTGAAGATTATCCCATAATTTTAGAAAATAAGTTTGCATTTTGGATCTGGTCTATCATTAATTGGAAATACTTTGTTTATCCTGAAACTTAATTCAAAAGTTCCTATTCTGTTTGGATTCCTGGCGCCGCAAATTATTATCTTTGTCAATTTTTTTGTACATAATTTTTTAAAGCAAGACCAAAAAAACTGATCTAAATATTTTTAAAATGCACTTTGCCTTTATAAAATGATAATTTCGTTTGCTTCATCTTGTCCACAATTACATGAATCAAAGACCTTCACTGAATGCTTCTTAAAGATTTATCATCTATAACATATACTATAAAATAGTTATCTTTTGCTCAAAGTGTTTACTATTTTAGCTCCTATTCAGTCACAAATAATAAGTTTGAAACCCTTGGTTGCTTTGGTCAATGATTTAAGTTTCAATCTGCATGCAACTTGTTAGTATTTGACTTTATAGTATTTGTTGTTATAAAAATTTTCCTGCTTGGATACACACCCGTCAATCTCAATGGAACCTCGGCGATGGTGGTCTTTGTAGTAGGAAAGACTGAAGCCTTCTTTCCCATTCTTTGACAGGACGAAAAACCGCTTTTTCCAAGAGGTCTGAAAAATAAAAAGGTTCTACATCTCAGGTCAGTCTCAGAGGAAAAGAAAGATGTTTTAAAAACGCTCATGAGGCTGGTGGGAGGCTTATTAAATCATAGCGAATACTTACCGCAGAGAAGAAAAGCTGAGGAGGTGGTGATTTAATAAAGTAATCTTGTTTGCAGACTTCATTTTCATAATAAGATGTAAATTGTTTGCCTAATAAAAGAGAGTGAACGGGACCCAGTTTGTTCTCCATTAATTTCTGAAAAGAATTGCTTTAATTGGAAAACACTGTTTATCTCTGGAAAGGTCTTCGAATTATTCAGTTATTGGAAAGAACACCCATAATAACCCAAGAAAACAAAGGACCAAGCATATGATTCTTATTCATCCACAGCGCAAGGCAACATTTAGGACACCTGAATTCAGCCCACGCTGGCTGGCTGTTTCTGAAGCCTGGCGTTGGCTCTGTACATGTGAGCGAAGGTTTGTCTCCATTTTCATTGTAGAAGCATGACATTTCTGCATTGCCCTTTGGCTTAACAAACAGCAAAACCAACTGCTATTGAAAATGAGGTGGCAAAAGGCTATTTTGCAAAGGGAGGGGGTAGGCGGAGTTGCCGCAGAAGTTGTGAAGGGAAGGACAGATGCCTCATCAGAATTACTACATACTATTCTAATAGTTCCAACAGCTGTGTTATTTAATACCAAATCCTGACTCCGTTTTCACTTAATAAAGAAGCTTTAAATTTTTAAGTAAAGGTTGCCTTTTCCAAAACTAAGGACAAACTAAACCTACAGCCTGGACGTGAAAGCAAAACCAAGCTCAAAAAAACCAAAAGCAAAAATCCAACACCCAGCACACGTGTGTGCTGAAACTACCTGAAGCCAGAGAAAGAACCATTAGAAAAGATTAGAGGGCCATAAATAGTGCCTGTTTCATCACACAAGACTGGAAAACCTTATAATTTACAGAGCACTGCGCAGAGTGCTCAAGAAGGTCTTGCCTCAGTCGTGAGGGGTAATTAGCCCTTGACTGAGGACTGCTCCAGATTCACCTAACAAATCACAAAAGCAAGACTTAAAAGGACAAGGTTGGCCCTCTTGTTACAATAAGGAGTCCGTTCATTCTCCATGGCCAATGTATCTCGCTCTTGCTCTGTAAACTTACCTTGTCCTTCCTCAGTAAATTTGGTTTCATCCTTGCCTTAAACAAACAAACACAAAAACAAGGTTGTTTTTAAGAAACTTAATTACATTCCAGAACAAAGCTCAAGATTTATAGGAATGCAAAAATATCCAGACCCGTCAAGGTAAAATTTGCAGTGTTTGACAATCAAAGATTACCAGGCATGCAGAGAGACAGAAAAATATGACCTGTAATGAAGAGACTAATCAACCAATTAAAACAGGCCTAGAACTGACCCAGATGTTAGCATTGGCAAAGAAGATCATTTTAAAAGTTATTAAAACAGTTATTATCACTGTATTTTCACGAAGTTAGGTAGAGACATAGAAGATATAAAAAAGACTCAGTGAAATTTTAGAGATGAAAACTACAATGTTTCCGGGGGGGAAAAAAAGCACTGATGGAAATGAGAGTAAAGGCAGATTAAATATTGCCGGAGAAAAGATTAGTGAATTTGAAGGCATAGCAGTAGGGACTACCAAAATAAACAAGAGTGAAAAAAGAATTCGAAAACATAAAAAGAGCACCAGTACACTGTGAACAATTTCAAGTGGCCTAATACACAAGTAAGAGGAATCCTTGGAGTGAGGGAGGGAGACAGAAAAAATATCCAAAGAAATAATGCTAAAAATTTTACAAACTTAAACTATAAACCTAGAGATCTAAGGAGCTAAGTGAACCCCAGGACAGGCTAAACAAAGGAAAGTACACCAAGGCTCATCATAATCAAATTGCTAAAACCAATGGTAAAGAAAAAAATCTTAAAAGCAGCCAGAGAGAAAGAAAGACATGATGTGTACAGAACAAGGAACAAATATACTGATTTTTCATCAGAAACAATGCAAAC
This sequence comes from Avahi laniger, assembly GCA_963575035.1. NCBI lineage: Eukaryota > Metazoa > Chordata > Mammalia > Primates > Indriidae > Avahi > Avahi laniger. The sequence continues at coordinate 30,350 of CAUYSK010046906.1, forward strand.
AAGAAAAAGTGGAGCAATATATTTAAAGTAGTGAAAAAATACCGTCATTCAAAATTTTATATTCAGCAAAATGTATTTTAAAAATGAAGGCAATTTCGAGACTTTTTAGACATAAAAGCTGAAAGAATTTATCACTAGGAGGCTTACGTTGTGAGAAATATTAAAGGAAATCTTTCAAACACAAGGGAAATGTTATCGGATGGCAATCTGAATTTATACAAAGGAATGAAGAACACTGAAATGGTAACTACAAGGTGACATGAAATTTTTTTCTTATTATTTAAAACATTAAAAAGTCAATTGATTGTTTAAACAAAAATAATAATATTTATTATGCAGACTATAATATTTGTACAAATAAAATGCATTCTGATGGTACCATAAAGGTCAGGAGGAAAAAGTGGAAATACATTTTTATAAAGCTCTTGTATTATATGTGAATTGGTATAATACCACTTGAAGTTAGATTATGTTAAAGATGTGTTTAAATCTTAAAGCAATCACTAAAGTAACAAAACAGAAAGTTATAACTAATAAGCCAACAACAGAGATAAAGTGGAATCATAAAAAAACCTCAATTCCAACTCATTCTGAGGCCAGGATTACTCTTCCTGATAAAAACTCTTGGCAAACTAGGAACAGAAGGGAATTTTCTCAGCCTCTCAAAGTGCTGGGATTATAGGTGTGAGCTACCACACCTGGTTACAATCTCTTTTAAATTCCTACTCATCTTATAGGATCTAGCTCAAATTCCTTCTTCATAAAACCTCTCTGGATTCCAATAATTATGAATACTTACATGCTTTTTCTTCTTCAAACTCCATAGCATTTTGTATTTATTTCATGATTCCTGTCATAGCCTAATTATATGTGCTGATGCTAACTTCCCAATACAGCTACTTGCTTAACTTCCCAACAAGATTATAGACTCCTTGCAGACAATGACTCTTATTAATTAATCTGCATATCCCTGCAATATAAAGCACTGAGACTTACTAGTAATGGGTGCTATGTAAATATTTTTTAGTTGAATTGGATAATTTAACTGATAAGTGACATTATTCTAAATTCTGCTCTTCTAACCACTCACCTATAATGAGCTATGTGAATATGAGCAAGAACATTTGAATAATATACCTTGAGGTACCTTATAATAAACCCTGTTAACAATTTAGGCAGTTTCTTTAAGTGGGAGCTACATGTAAAATTAGGGAACTATTCCCCAGTCCTTGCTGGGTCATAGTTTTTGCTATTAGCACCAACTTCAAGCAAAAAATAAAATTTGGGGCCCATAAAAATCAGAAAATGCTAGCTTTCTAGACAGGTAAACTCTTACACAAGCATTAACTGAATGCAACAGTCCCTGTTACATTCTCAAACCAGGAATCATTGTCACAGAATGCCACCCATTATTCCTACTAAGACCAATTCTGTATCCTGGTTAGTTTGAAGGAAATTGTTGGTTATTTTCCATAAAAATATTTCTCCTTCTGAGATAATTCCTATTGGGTACCTGGACTCTTCCGAGGTTTGGGTTCCATGCTGGCTGTCCGTTTTCACCTGTGAAAAAGAAGGGTTAAGCGTCAGTCAGTCCCCAGACAAAAGTGTGTACACTTCATTGATTAGCCACTGAATCCCCGAGCACCAATGTTGATGAGTAGGGTTATGAGTCTCCCCCTTTCCATTCTTTCTTTAGTATTTCCCTCCCTGGCCCCGAGGCTGAAGGTGGCCACGGTAACGAGCACAAATCCAAGCAGCTGTGCTCAGGCAGTGGGTGGTTCTGCGGAGGTGTTTGTTGTAAAGATGACTGAAGGAGCTGTCTTCCTTGGACTTCCTGTGCCTGCTTCGTAAGTGGCTCTGACAAGAGAGCCCTGGGGGACAGCAGCACCAAGGAGGAGAGGTAAGAACAGGGCAGAGGGCAGAATGCCATGGAGCAAACAGCTGCCGGCTGAGAGGAAGCCCACGTCCCTTTCCATGCCAGGAGCTCACTTACTCCAGAGGGAAACTTAGGAGCCAGCACCAGGCCACCCCTGTTCTTCAGCTGCCTCAGCCACCTGTGTGGGCCCTCCTCACGGCTGCCCAACCCCAGGGGCTGAGGGTGACACAGAGAAACTGTGAGAGGCCAAGTGCTTGCCTGGGCAGCTGCTGGTGATCCCATGATCAACACAGGATCTAAGAGAAGGGAACCACCACAGGGAAAGGGCTTCAGGCAGGGGAAATCTTTGAAACCAGGAATGTGTTGGTGACTAACTTATACCTTAAATTAGTAAGACTCGCAAAGTAGAAGGCCCTTGCAAGGGAGGAGCCAGGGAAGCTCCAGAGGCCCTTTACCATCCAACTGACATGGTGTCATGTCCTGGTGTTCAGCATAAACTCACTCATTCCTCCTAAGGTATAGATGGCTCACAGTGATTCTTTATTATATATATACACACATATATATAGAATTGTTTTAATAGATATGAAAGTCTCACCATTAGGAAAAGACCTCAGGTTCTCAAAGTATACTTTTGGAGGTTTATCAGAGCATATGGGAGCTCTTTGAAGACCAGTGGTGTGCTTTTCTGGACCCTGAAATCATACCTACTCTGTCTAGGGAGAGGTTTTCTCTCTCGAGGTATGCTGTATAATAACAGTAATGATTATTTGAGGAAATCATGACTTTTCTGGAGCATCTTAAGGCATATGTTGAAGAACTGGTGCCCTTAGCCCTTACCCAGTATAGTTGGCACACTCAGATGCGTTCAAGGAGCTGTAATGCCTGGGAAAGATGCCAAGCTATTGAGACCAAAGGTCTTTGTTTCCTGGAAGAGCAATTCTACCCGAGGAAGAGAAATCTAACCTCCTCCAAACCTTGCCCACTCCCCAGAAAGCATGGACAATATAAGAAAACATTACCCCTGAGATTTTGTATCAAATTCATGAGGTTCTTTCCAATTTCAAGAACTTTACTGCCTGAAGAAGAATTGGGGACAAGTGGTTTCCAGCCCATGACCTTTCCCTCCACCCCTGCTATGGGACTCTGCCTCTCCTCCCCCGCAGCACTGAGCCTCGTGAGTAACAGCACTCAAAAATCAGATCAGAGCACTGTGCCTGAGAAATTAGCTGTGGGTGACATATTTTAAAGCCGTGTGTTTACAGCAAGCTATTTTGGGCTGTTCTTTGTCCAAAAGCCCCAAAATCATTTTTTCTGGATAAAATATTTAATTATTTTTAAAGCTTTTATTATAGTTTACAAATTGAATTTGCATACATTATTTCTTTTGTGTCTCAGAACTGTCCATTTTACAAATGAAAAACTACATCTGTAGAGAAGACTGAAGTGACTCACACCGAGGTCCCCCGGCAGAGCCCCCTGCAGCACTACATCGATGTTCACAGACATTCCCAACCACATTCATCTTCCCTGTGCATGGCAGATGGCAAAGTCCACCTTGGAGGACGTCTCTGGCCTTCCAAGGCTTGTGAAGGGCTCCCAAGTCATGTGTCGGGACCATGCCTCCCTCTCCTCCCCACCCACGATAAAACGACATGACAGATAAGGCAGTGGGTTGTGGTGGCTTACAGTATTAACTCTGGGGTCTGGGGTTAAATTTCCTCACCATTATGACAGATGTGACCTTGGGCACATTGCAGTACCTCTCTGTGCCTCCATTTCTCATCCGTAAAATGGAGTTGAGAATATTACCATGCTCTGAAGATTGCTGTGAGCAACACTTGAGATTATCTGTTGATGAGCACTCAGTGTATAATAAGAGCTTGGTAAGTGAAAGTTGTTAGGTCCTTTCCAGCTTAGATGTTCTATGATTGTTTCATAATGGCTAGTGTTCACTGAGTACCTAATACATTCCAGGCATTTCTACTCAATATGTATACAATTCATATATACATACACACACATATAAGGACCTCCTAGATATATTGTTACTGAGAGCTGGGCACTTGTCCTCAAGGGCACATCATAAAAATGAGAACAAGCTGTTTTAGGAGAAGGAAAGAGAAGTTTATTACTTTACCAACAAATGAGAAGGATGGAGATCGTGTCTGAAAAATGCCATTGTCCTAATAATAAGCAGAAATACTGAGCTTTTAAAGAGTGAGTTCTCAGCTTCAGGCAATTATTGTTCAACTACAGTTGATGATTCTAATTGTCCCATCCCATCCCATGGCTGAAGACAATGCTGTGACCTCCACCTAGGATCTCCCTCCACCAGGTCCAGGCTGAGTCATCTCCTGTTGCAGGAATAACAAAAGACTTACCCTACCCCTCCCAACCACTGGCCTTAGTCAGGGATGCAGATTTTAGTTCTCAAAAAGAAATAGGGGATGTTTTAAAGAGACAAAATATTTTTGCTGTTTTGTTTAGATAATTCCCTCTGTTATAATGTGAAATCTCATCAGATCCTCATAACAATACTATAAAGCTTATACTATTTTTAAAATGATACAATACCCATTTATAGAAAATTAAATAATTATTAGCAAGATTAAGTAACTTGCCTTTGATCACATAATTAAAAAAAAGGCAGAGCAAGAATTCTAACTTGAGAGTTGGTCTTAACCACTTTGCTCTTCCTCCTATCTAAGAAAGAATTAAATCTTTTCATAGATCTGTTTGCGTTTCTTGTCATTGCCCCTAAACAAAACAAAACAAACAAACAAACAAACAAAACCTTTCCAGTTTAGCTCTTTGATCTTATTAAGGAGAATTTCCCCATAGTCATTGCCTAACCTGTTCATTTTAACATTATTTGGGATTTGATGAGTGTGATATACCAAGTGGTCCTATTTCCCTCTGACTATAGTATAGCCTGTAAATGGGAAAGAAGCCAAACTCTGTAAAATAATTTAAAAAGGTTTGCTCTGAACCAAATTTGAGGACCATAGCCTGGAGCCATACCCAAGAAGCCTTGAGCAAGTGAACTCTCTGTGGTTGGGTTACAGTTTGGTTTTATACATTTCAGGGAGACAGGAATTACACATAAAGTCATAAATCAACACATGAAAAGCATACATGGTTTGGCCTGAAAAGATGTGACATCTCAAGACAGGGGCTTACAGGTTATAGGCAGATTTAAAGACTCCTTGATTTATAATTGATTAAAGAAATGAACCTTGCCTAAAGGCTTAGAATGTTTTAAGATAAGGAAGTCTGCTAATCAGAGATAAGCCACCAGTAATTTACCCCAGACTCAAGTAATTTGTTATGCAAATTGAGGACAGATTTATCTTGCATAGACTTAGGCCTGTTAATGAGTTATGAAGGATTTTTCCAAGAAGGAAGGCAGGCATGACAAGGCATATCTGACCTCCCTTCTTGTGGCCAGTAACTCAGTTTTAGGGTATACCCTTGGCCAGGAGGGGGTCCATGCAGTCATCTGGGGGAGAACTTAAGATTTTATTTTAGTTCACAAGTCCAAGAAGCTTATCAAGAAGAGCCCATAACAGCAATATTGTTCTTCTACAAAATTTTCAGTTTTCAATTTTGCAGTTGTTCAATTGCAAAAAAGCTTCTATGTAGACTCAATACAGTTAAAATGTCCATACTGCCCAAAGTGATTTACAGATTCAATGTAATCCCCATCAAAATACCAACATCATATTTCACAGATCTAGAAAACATAATCCTAAGCTTCATATGCAACCAAAAAAGAGCCTGAACAGCCAAAGCGATCTTAAGCAAAAAGAACAAATCTGTAGGCATCACATTACCTGGCTTCAAATTATACTACAAAGCTATAGTATCCAAAGCAGCATGATACAGGTATAAAAGTAGAGACATAGACCAATGGAACAGAATAGAGTACTCATAAATAAAACCATCTACCTGCAACCAACCGATCTTTGACAAAGCAGACAACAATGTACAGTGGAAAAAGAAAGTTCTATTCAATAAATGGTGCTGGGAAAATTCGATAGCCACATGCAGAAGAATGAAAAAGGACCCCTGTCTCTCACTATATACAAAAATTAATTCAAGATGGATAAAAGACAAATGTAAGGCATGAAACCATAAACATTCTAGGAGAAAACATGGGAAAAACTCTTCCAGACATTGGCCTATGCAAAGGATTTATAAGACCCCCAAGGCAAATACAGCAACAACAAAAATAAATAAATGGTATTTAATTAAATTAAAAAGTTTCTGCACAGCAGAGAAAATGATAGAGTGAATAGACAACCCACAGCATGGAAGAAAATATTCACAAACTATATACCTGACAAAGGACTAATACTCAGAATCTGTAAAGAACTCAAACAAATCAGTAAGAAAAAATAAACAATCCATCAAAGAGTGGGCAAAAGATATAAATAGAAGTTTTTCCAAAGAAGATAGACAAATGGCTAGTAAACATAAGAAAAAATGCTCAACATCACTAATCATCAGAGAGACACAAAACCACAATGAGTTACCATCTTACTCCTATTAGAATGGCCACTATTAAAAAGTTAAAATACAATAGATGCTAGTGCAGAGAAAGGAATGTTTATATACTATTGGTAGGACTGCAAATTAGTGCAACCTCTATGGAAAAAAGTATGGAGATTCCTTAAATAAATACATGTAGACCTACCATTCAATCCAGCAATCCACTGCTGGGTATCTATCCAAAGGAATAAAATCATTTTATCAGAAATACACCTGCACTTGAATGTTTATCACAGCACAACTCAAAATTGTAAAGATGTGGAATCAACCTAAGTGCCCATCAATTCATGAGTTGATAAAGAAAATGTGATATACATATACCATGGAGTACTACTCAGCCATAAAAAGGAATGAAATAATGTCATTTGCAGCAACTTGGATGGAACTGGAGACAATTATCCTAAGTGAAGTATCTCAGGAATGGAAAACCAAACACCATATGTTTTCACTAATAAGTGGGAGCTAAACGATGGGTACACACAGGCACAAAACAATTAAAAGACATGAGAAACCAAGAAAGTGGGAAGGTTGGAGGGGGGTATGGGATAAAAATTTACCTATTGTACAATGAACAGTATTTTGGTGACTCACACACCAAAATCCCTGACTTAAGCATTATATAAGGTACTCATGTAACAAAAATACTTGTACCCTCTTTAATTAACATTTTAAAATAAGAAAAAAAATAATTAAAAAAAAAGCTTCTAGATCACCACAGCCTTGAGAACCAAAACCAGTCACACCAAGAAGTACTTACCGGAAGCCAGGAGGTCGCTGGTCCAGAGCTCAGGAAAGTGCCCTGTCCCCGGGTCTCCTGAACTCACCCGTGCTCACTCTGAGTTCTGATGGTAGGGTGACAAGTAAGCACAAGCTCTGTTTGAAATCTGAACCAGCAGAAAGTTCTCAAACTCCTAACCTTCAGCAGATTTTACGCTTGCCCCAAATTGAAATGGAAGCTGGTGCCCCAGGGGAAGTCCTGGGCTTTCATTCTTGTGGCTTGGCACAGAACTGCCCTTGGTGTTCCAGCTGTCTAGCACCAAAAACTGAAAGCAAATAAATAAATAAATAAATAATTCCTGCCAGACTTTGGACCATAGTCACAATAACTCTTATTGAAAATGACTCCAACCTACTCTTGACTTCCTGCAGTGACTACCATTGAAAAAATGCCTTTGCTTCCCAGCCACCCATACCTTACCTATGGAAGGATTCCTTTGTACCAGATAAGGAAACAAAAGCTTGCCTTCTCCAACACACTTGTGTATGCCAATGGTTTCCAGGAAGAGCTGCTCATTCATCCATATCAAGAGGTGTTGTCATCAACAGGGCAGTGCTGGACATGCTCTCCTGCACAGCCACCCAACAACTCTTAAAAATAAGTAGGCTGAGCGAATGACCTGCCGAGTGGTGTCTGGCCACCGAAGGGTCTTAGGTATGTTTTCATTTATATCACAAATTGTTAGGGAAGAGGAAGGAGTGCTAGTGGATGTTATCTTCTTATATTACCTTTAGAAGCGAAAGTACAGAATTTTAATCTTTATTATCCTCATTAGGGCAGCTGGGCTCAAGTCAGCTCTGCCACGTGTTCATTGTGAGGTCTCGGCAAGTTACTTAAGTTCTCTGAGTCTGCTTCCTCATTGGCAAACTGGGATGAATATTACTAGCTTCACAGGATCTTTATAAAAATTAAGTAAGATTTCGCATATGAAAAGCATCTAGCACAGTGTTTGATCTACGGTTAGCATTCAACAAATGTTATTTCTTTTTTTCTCTTTCGTACCCCAAGGAGGGTACAGGTACTATTGGTTCCTTTATTTAGCAAACCTAGTTGGACTTCAGGCATGCAGATATTATTCATTTAGTCTTCGCATCCTGCACAGGACTGGTTTTGCTTGATTTAGGAAAAAGTTTCTTATAATGTACTTCCTGGATGTTTTTTTAGACCAGCTTTTGATTATTCTGGAAATAGTCTTTCGGATCTTTACTTTTGGTCTTTAACCAGATATTAGTTGCAGCTTTAAGTAGTTTATAAAAATCTTATGCCAATTTCTACTTACTTGGGAACTACAAAACTACAGGAAGCGCACAGTTATAATATAGAGACCTAACTAAAAAGGGGAAGAGAAAAAAACTACTTTAAGATTTGTGTTCCTTTGGGAAGGATACCCATAACATAGTTAGACAGATGGACTCTCCGTCAGCAGCCTGTTTCTCTGCCCATCTGTCCATTCACCCACCCACCCATCCATCCCACCCTCTTCCAGGCTTTTATGTCTTATTTTCCCAAGAGTATTACAAAACCTAATATATCCCACAGGTGCCTAGGAAAGCTGATCATACTACAGATGCAACCTATAAAATAAAAACTTCAAACAAAAATTGGCACAGAAACCAAATACCAAACTTGTGAAACATAAACATACCTATAACATGCGAGCACAGTTTTTTAAAATTGTCTCCAAAGACATGTAAACAAAGTATCAATCAAATATATGTTGCAATAAGCAGTCACCTGTTCATTTGAATGATCAGATGAGTTATTCTATGACTTTGCTAATTGTGCTTCTCCATCCCAAAAGCGCTCTTGAGTTCCGCTATCCCTTAACTGAAACACACGGAATGGTTTATATCACATGACAATGCCTAATATTTACAGGGAATTTTTATTTTACGTAGAATATCTCCTTTAATCCTGATAATCTTGCAGTATAAATATTATTATTCCTAAATTTATTTATTTTATTCCTAATTTTAAAAGGAAGAAGTTGAAATTTAGAGAGATTAAATAACTTGCTAAAGATCATGTAGCTAGTATGTGACTGACAGAAATCAAAGTCTGGTCTGTCCTAACTCTGAAGCCTGTGTGTGCTCTTTCATATCCTACACTGTGTGAGTCCTGGGCTGTGATCGGTTGGCCTAAGCTCCCGACCTGCTCTTCTACTGACCGACTGTGACATTGCGCAGGTTGCCAGACCTCTTGGGCTCATAATCCCATTTCTGTCCCTTCTTCAAAGAGCTCTACGTACTCACTCAGCTCTGATTATGATGCGCCCTTGAATCAGAGCCAATGACTTATCGATGTGCGGGTGGTCTTGCTGCAGGCTGCGTGCTCACTGTCCACGTGGATAGTAAATATGTCCTTGTCCATGACACCAGTAAAAGAGTGACACTAATCACATCACATCAAAGCATCTTTACTGTCCCTCTTCTCTGGAACAAAGAATTCAGGCAAAGAAAGTGAAGAGAAAGCTTCACACAGAAAAAATAACAAGAGTACATTTTAGATTGTGTTCAAATCATACCAGACAAAAATCTATTTTCTATCATTTGTTTGGTGTTGGTCTAAATCATTTTGTTTGTAAAGAGAAAAGAACTGATAATATAAAGCACTTTATATGATTCCATGACTGAATTTGGAAATTGCTACTTAGGATTGCTTTGGGCTGCAAGTAAAAAAGAGACACTCAACGATAGTGGCTTGTAATTTATTCATCATCCATCATGCAAGATGTCTGAAGTAAAGCAGTTCCAGAGGCAGTTTGATGGCTGTGATGTCAGAACACTGAGTTTATGTCTCTGATTTTCTTGGCCTTTTCCATATGGCGGTAAGTTGGCTGCCGTAAGCATCAGGTTTTCACAACACAGCATCTCCAGAGGTGGGGAAGGGTTGGGGAAAAATGAGCATATGCTTTATGGACCTTCCAGTTCGAGGAGGAAAATTTTTCCTAAAAGGCCTGAAGAAGACTTTCCCTTATATCCGATTGGCTTGGTCATATGTCACCTCAAGGAAATGAGGTTGTCCAAAAGGAAATGAGATTTCATTGGCTTGGACAAATCATGATTATTTTTCTTACCATCTGAACAAACTGGGGTTCTGCCAGCCAAGGAGGAGGAGAATGGCTGTTGCAGACGTCATTATCTGGCCACTACCTCCTTCTCCAACATCATGTCTGAGCACTCTCACTGCTGGTCTCTGCATCCTGGACACCTTGACCTCTGTACGTGCCGTTCCCTCTCTCTGGCCCACTCGCCTCCCATCTCTTCCTCTGACTAACCACTACTCATTCTTCAGTACTCATTCAAACCAATTCTCAATGATTCCTTCTCTCCCCTAGAAAAGGCCAGATTCTCTTACGACACCTAGTCCTGGGGCAGTGCTAACTTCAGAACACATTTTGCCATTTATAATTTTATATTCATTTGTCTGATTATTTGATTAATATCTGTTTCTTCCTCTACAAGTCTTTATACTCTATTAGGATTAATACTATCTCTGTTTCTGCTGACCAGTGTATCTCCCCTTAAATGCCTACCCCACTCATTATTTATTTATTGTGTGCCTACTATATGCTAGGTGTTATATGATGGATAAATAGATAAATGAAAAGAAGAGTGTCTTCTGAGAGCTCATGATTTGGCCAGGGAGACCCTGGGAGAACTAACTCTAATACTCCACTTCCATGGCCACACTCTGGACCTTGGAATTACCTATCTTTTTGTGACCTTTGATACCTTTGATAATTTTGATAACTCTGGTATCTCACTTTCCAGCTACAGCCTTCATTGCTTACACACTTTCTATTTCCCTCACTTCAGCTTTTCCAAGAACTCAAGATTCCTGACCCTTCCTCATTCTTTCAACATGTCTGCTGTGCCCAGTGTCCTTTTTATAGCTGAAGCTGCCACTCCCTCAGCCCCCTGCAAAAAGAAATGAGCCAGGCTGGACTTTGCACAAGAATAACCAGTGACCACAGCAGTGCCCCTCCGTTGGCTGCCTGGCGACCCAGGGAGTGGCCTGACACAAAGAACTTTGCTCAGAAGAGGCAACGGCAGTTAGCCAAGCCTTGTTGAAATTCTCTCTTCCCTTTGCTTCTAAGTCACTTTTCTCATCCTGTTCTCTTCTGCGCTGGTCTATTTCCTGTCTCTCGTTTGCTTGCTTCTCTACCTGCATGTGATCCTTGCATTTCACAATCCCCAGAGTTCCTTCCTTAGATACTATTTCCTCGCTTCGCAAGTATTTCCCAATGTTGGAAGCACTGAGGGTCTATTGAGGTTGATGACCATTAATTTGGCAAGGTTCCTCTCTGCCTGGTGGGGGATTTTCTCTAGTGGCCTTCAGTTGTTTAGGAGCAGACATGGGGGAGCCAGGGGCTGGGGTCCGTTCCAGATTAGCATTTTTGGTGGGGAGATGCCACAGAAGGACAAAGGAGCAAAGGAGTTTAGGATACTCAGAAAGAGTGCTCAAAATGCTGAAACATGGAATCAGAAGGGCATAAGGAGGGAAGAGAAAAGGGGGAAATAAAAGAGATAAAGAGATGAAGGAGACAGGAGGAGGTGCCTGGGGAGGAGTCCTGGTGGCAGGTACCATCAAAGACAGATGGTACAAGCTGGCTGGAGGGCCATGAGGTGGTGCTTGGAGAGAACAAATTTGACCGAGTGATCTTGAAAGTGCAGAGAACAGGTGGCTGAGCTGTGTAGTGTAGATGAAGGTCATTGGCCACGAGGAGGTCAAGGAATTTAGAGGCCAAGTATGGCCCCTCAACTGAATCCAAACTTCACAGAACAAATCCTTTTATTAAATTGGGATTTAGTCAAAAGGCTGCACTCAAGGATCCAGAAGGCCACATGTGGGGAACCCCAATGCTGCAGGTTTCTCTCCCCTGGAAGGTATTTGGTCATCTACATGGATGTCCATTGTATGGAACAAAATCCTTTTGAAGTTTCCTAAAGTTGTTTGAAACATGAGAAACAGAATAAAGATAACCATTTCCACCCACCTGCCCCAATCCACATACATCACAGTGTCCATTTTTGTACTTGGATTCATTCGTAAAAGTAAAAGCGGTCACAGATGCCAAAGGAGGACCCTTAGATCCACAGAAGATTGAAGTCGGATTTCTCTTCATTTCAAAAGAACACTTGGGTCCAGTTTCTGGAGATTCAGGAATGTGTGCAGGTGAGAGAGGATGGCCCACAGATTTAGGACTGGAAGACAGCCAACAAGACCAATGCCAGGGCCAGGGGAGGGACGATGAGGACTTCCTCCTTTCTCTTCCCTTCTTTTCTCCTTGTTTCCCTGAATCTTAACAGTGCCAACCTGGGAAGGGGAGGGAAAAGTGGAATAGGAGGGAGACCCCCCAAACTGGGAACCCCATATAGTAGCCTCTTTCCCACATGCCCATCACATCTGTAGGATGTGGGGCAATTATGGGCACCTCCAGTTCCTAGATACCCTGTTGGTCAATGATGGGGTTCTCCTGCTGCTCTGGATCTCAGAGCAGCCCAATTTATTTGTACTTCAACTACTATCATAGCAGAAGTAACTATCTTTCATTTCTGTGACCCAGAGAAAAAAGAGCATGTTCTATATGGGTTTTCTATGAATCATGAATTTGAGGAATCGGGCGAAGCTGATAAAATCAGACTACACATCCCATTTAACGTTGTTTTTTATTCTTCTGCCTTTTTGTCCCGGGAGGTGTATATCTTTTTTAAAATGTTTTCGTCCCTTTCACCTCCTGTTTAAGTTGAAGGCAGTTAATGAAAAATATTTTATTTCAGCACCTATTCATATCACTTATGTAACAGGCACTGTTGAACAGTTAAAAAAAAGAATTAAACACAGGCCTTGCTCTTAGTAACCTTTTAAGTTAATATGGCAGATAAATCTGTACAGCAATAATCAGTGTGTCGGTCAGGGTCCTAGCAGGAAATAGCATGCTCAAAGGATTTATGGAAGAGGGTTATTGATTGAAAGGACTGTCTACAGAGGTGTGGGGCGGGGTAAGGGAGCCTTTGAGGGATGGTGACGCACCCACGTTTTAGCGACAGGGGGAAGCCTTTATACCTCTAGACCTGCTGGGATGAGAGGCGAGAGAGGTGTTACCAGATTCTGACGAGGACTGGAGCCACAGGAGAGGCCCACACCACAGAGGCAGTGGCTGCAGGAAGGGTACGTGGCCACTGTCCAAACCATAATCCAGCATGGGGAGAGCAGGGATGGCTGGGATGGGGAGAAGCCAGCAGAGGAGATTGAAAAGGAGCAGTCAGAGGAGTGGGCGGGAAAGGAGGATGTGGTGTCTGGCGGTGGAGCAAGTATTTCGGGAGGAGGGAGGAGTTGGCCTTGTCAAATGCTGCCAAGAGAATGAGTGAGGTGAGCACTGAGAACTTACCACCGGATCTGGCAGGATGGAGGTCAGCTCGGCGTTTGCAAGATCTGCTGTTCAGTGGAGCTGTGCAGAGCGAGAGTCTGATGGGAGTGGGTGAGCCAGAGGAAGGTCCCTGTGCTGAGCACCCTCAGGGCAGAGAAGAGTGGAGGAGCACGGAGAGGGCTCTGGAGGGCCAGCCGGCGATGATCCGGAAGGAGGGTGACGTGAGGAATATTGAGTGGCAAGTGCCATCACAGCAATGCAGACCAAGGGCCATGGGGCTTCAGAGGGAAGAGCTGCTCCCGCAGAGGGGGAGGAGGAGGAGAGCGAGGGAGGTCTCGCAGAGAAGGCGGCATCTCAGCAGGCTTTACAGGCTGGCATGGGTGACAGTTTCATTTACCACCCACCTCCCTCCCCCTCCCTAAATGCCCCAGGGACCCACGTGACTCAGTGGACACACTCTTGACCCCAGCGTTGGCCACAGCCACCATTCAGAGGCAGAGGGAACTTCGGGACTGTGCCTGGGAAGCTGGGTGAAAGGCTCCCTCTCTTCCTCTGGGCAGGGCAGCCTGTGGGTGGGAGAGCACTTTGCTTCCAGGAACAGCCTCGGAATGAAGGTGACACAGGGAAAGTCACAGAGCCAGAGCAGCAGTCTTGATGACTTGGCAAACTTTGGACCAAACTATGCTAGATAGAATTCCTTCCTTCCTGTGGACTTTCCCATTATGGGAAACTGAAATTCTCTTGACTGTTGATCGGTTTGCATCAAGTTGTTTGTTTTGTGTAATTAATGGAAAGCATTCTGATGGAGAACTGCTCTGACTGGAACATTAGGAAATTGGCCCAGGGGTGAGGATGAGGGGAGGGAGTTTGGAAACAGAGAAAGGATATAAAAAGGAAGGCACTCAGTATAGCACAGTGTTTGCTAGCATGGAGCCGGACTCTCTGGGTTCATTGCCATGCTCTGTGACCTTGGAGAAGTCACTTAACCTCTTTACGCCTCTCTACGCCTCTTTAAAATGAGAATGATAGTTCCTACTTGATAGCTATAAGGATTAAATGAGCTGGTATTTGTAAAGAACTTAGAACAGTGCCTGGCATGTAGGAAGTCCTTTATACGTGTTTGTCCAATAAATGAAGGACCTTGCGTCTGTAATTTACTACTGAGCTCGTGCGTGAGGCTGGGCTCCCAGCAGAGTTCGAAGATTCTCCTAAGTTCTTTGTGTCATCACAGTGTAGGGGTCAGGTCATTCTTTCCATGTTTCATGTGAGGAAACAGAGGTCTTGGGAGGCTCAAAATCATCTAAGAGAGGATCTGGAAATAAACATCACGATAGAGTTAAACCCAGCAGACCAAGAATCAGGGCACGGAGTTCATGTTTTTGTTCTGCTTCAACTCACCGGACACCACAGGTCTGTCCCCTTTATCTCTCTTGAGGTGGTGGACCCCTCTCTTGAGGGGTCATCCTGGCCAGATGACCTCCAGGTACCTATCAGGCCTGATAGTCTCATAATAACACCACCTTAACTCACGATACAGTTTATCATTACATTGGCACAGCCTCTCCTGCTCGTGTGAAAACCTTGCTGGAGAGACAGTATGGAGATCATTTCTCATGTTTTACCACCAAGAAGGGAGGCCAGCTGATAAAAGCCTTCATATCAGGTGAGTCACCACTGAGGGTAACAGGAGCGGAATCCCACGGGGAAATCCTGGGCGCTGGTGTAAAACACCTGCTTCACAGTTATTCCATCCAGCAGGGGGGGAAGCTGGGATATTTATAGACCAACTCCTGCCAATCGTCAGGGAACGTTGATTTATTGGCACTTCTAGCCTGCCGTGTGTGTAGCAAAGTGGGCTCAGGAGACCTGCGGAACCCCTGAGGCAAGAACACGTAGGTGCTGGCAGGGGAGCGCAGGCCGGCCACTGGCACGATCGGCATGAGGGAATATGCCCGGCCGCGAGCAGCACTTGCTACTGCCTCCTCCGGCAAGGTGCTCTTGTCACCTTTCCCTGCAAATAGGTCTGTGAATGTACTTTTTAGGTGGGCGCATTGCTGTTCTGAACTCAGTTACCTTACACGGCAAAAGGGACTCTGCAATTGTGAAGTTCGAGATCTTAGGATGGAAAGAGGAAGAAGCTTACCCAGGTGGGTCTGATGTGATCACAAGGGTCTTTATGAGGGGGAGGGGCAGTCAGAGGAGAGAGAAGGTGCTGCTCTGATGGCTCTGAAGACGGAGGAAGGAGCCAGGGGTCAAGGAATGGGGCAACCCCTAGAAGCTGGAAAAGGTAAGGAAATATATTCTTGTCTAGAGCCTACAGAGGCACCAGCCCGGCTGATGCCTTGACCTTAAACCTGTGACCTCCATAACTCAAAGAGAATAAATTTGTGTTGTTTTAAGCCACTAAATTTGTGGGAATTTGCTACAGCAGCAACTGGACACTAATCCAGGGAGAATGGATATTGGGTGGATGGAAGAGCCCACTACAGAGATCTAGCGGATATCTTAAAACAACTTACGTGAAACAGAAATCTTAATTTTCACTGTTTGTATCCTTCCCACCAAAGCTGTTCCCGGTCTTGGGAATCAGCGCCATTTCATCCACCTGCTTAGGCTATAAACCTAGGGGTCATCCCAGATTTCTAGCCTTTTCTCCCATTCCCTCTTCAGACCTGCTAGCAAATCCTGCTGGCTCTACCTTCAAGATAAAGCCCAAATCTTGATGGTGGTAATGGTTTCATAGGTGTACACCTGTCCACAAACTCATGGGGTTGTGCACATTAAATATGTACAGTATGTACAGCTTTTGACTTGTCAATCATACCTCCTTAAAGTGGCTTTTTAAAAAGGTGAAGCCCAAATCTGAGGACTTCTCTGACTCTACCCCCATCCCCGCCCCAACCCCATTTAGGTCCACTCCCACCTGCCACCTAGGTCCCACCTAGGTCACGACCACAACTGCCGCCCACCGGGGCTCCCTGCTCCCACTCCTCCTCTCGTTACTCCATTCTTGGGAGTATCTTTTACAGTAGTACGTCGGGTCCTATCACTCTCCTGCTCACATCTCTCCAGTGGTTTCCTGTGTCACTGGAATGGCTGAAAGCCCTGCATGGTTGGGCCCTACCTGCCTTTTACCCTTGTTTCCAGAACCCCTCTCTGCAGCACTGACTTTCTTGATGTTTCTCAAGCAGGTCCAGGTGGTAGCTGCCTCAGGGCCTTTGCACTTGCTGTCTGCGCTGCCTAGAACCCTCCTCTTGCACACGTCCTCACAGCCCACTCCGTCACGCCACTCAGGCTTCTGCTCAGATCCAGTCGCCTCAGAGAAGCCCTTTCCAGCCATTCCGCCAAACTCAGCCTGCCTTTCTCCCACCCCAGTCTAGGAGCTCCTTACCTATCCTACTTTATCTTTCTTTATGACACTTCTCGCTATATGAAATTATATTAACTACCTTCCCCACTAAAATATAAATCCTATGAGGACTGAGATGTTTTGTTACCTACGCTATCCCAAGTGCCAAGAACAGTGCTTGGCACATAGTTCAATGAATATTTTTTGATTCAATATGTATACATAAGGTTATTTTCTTTTAGGTGTCATGGGTAGTTAAGGACAAGGAGTGATTTCCCATGTAGCTGTGGCTTACTCAGGACTTGCATCAGTGCATTTTTACATGACCACCCACACCTCTTACATCTTTATGCCTGAAAGAGAAATCGGTCAAGTGCTGTCAAGTTAGAAGAGAAATTGTGAACCAACTGTGATTCCATTGAAAGTGCGAATCCTCCAACACAGCCCTTTTCACTCACAGATGGGTCTTTTTGTGCTCTCCAATGAGAGGGACCATTGTTCCCTTTGGGTATGTGGCTGTCAGGTGCTGGTTGATTAATTACAGCAAATTCTTACCTGGTATTATTACCTAAGCTACTATTTTTAGCTCATACCCAAATCTCCTGGTTTTTAAAATGGCCGTGCTCTCTTGCCCTTAGTACTTATGTTATGTTAAAAATAAACTTCTTAACAAAAAGCTGATTGACTAGATCTATTTTTACAAATTCCTTTCTCCCTTTTTTTCTTTGTTTTCTTTCCTCCTCCCCTTCTTACAACGAGTCTCTAAAGCATGTAGCTACCCCTTTGAACCTTCCTTAGGCTTCAAAGTTTCTAAACGGTCCAACTCACCCTTTCCCAACTATTCTGCCACTGGTTATAAGCTTGGCTGCAAACTGGAGTCACCTGGGGAGGTTCAGCCACAGTGCTTGCTGGGTCCCAGCCTTGGAGATCCTGACTTAGCTGGTCTGGGTGCTGCCTGGGCATTGAGATGGAAAGGTTCTCCAGGTGATCCGTGGTGTCAGCATGGTTGAGAACCCTCACGTCTAGCTGCTCTCCTGGGGTCTTCAGAATCCCTCTCATGAATCAACTCCCCAGACTCCTTGAAATTTTCCATACATCTCCTTAAATTCACAAAGACTTGCCTTTTGCTCGATGACTCAGTTTTCATAACACCCACCAGAGGAAACATCTCCTCACTTGATTTTAGAGCTCCCTGGAGTTTGCTAAGCCTTTTTTCTGCATGTTACTTCTCTGGCTCTTCCCAACATCCCTGCGAGGTGGGCTCTCGGGACTAAGACAAGGCAATGCATTCAGAGCGGCAGTGTGCAGAGTTATGGCTAGGGCTTCTGGATTTACCAAAACAAACAGTCCCTCCCCTCGACGTGAAAATTAGCCCCACCAAAACAAGATGCCTAGTTAAATTGGAGTTTCAGGTAAACAACAAATAATTTTTTAATATAAGTATGTTCTGTGCAATATTTGGGATATAGATTAAAATTTGTTTTATACAAATTGCCAGTTTAACTGGGCATCTTGTGTTTCATCTGGCAACTGTACACTCAGTGCCCATCCTCCTTCACCCCCTTCGGGAGCCCAGGCTAGTGGCTTGTGTCGTCTTGCCTTCCTGGGATCTCCCAGCAGCTTGACAACCTCAGCTCTTGGCTAATAGTCTCCCTTTCCTCTGCATAGGTAGCCATTATCCACAGAAAGAGCCTCTTCTATGTATTAGAATCCATTCGTGCCTCCTCCTTTTTCTATCCCAATATCCTTTCTGTGGCCTAAACTATTTATAAGGTCAGGCTGGTTTACAAAACACAACCTGACATTTACTCAGTATTTCTGTGTGTCAGGCATGTGCTAAGTGCTTTGTGCTCATTATTTCATTTACTCTTCACAAGACCCTGGGAAGTAGGTATCTCTTCCCAGATAACTACATAGGACTATTTCTATTTTAAGATGGAAAAACAGAGGTCTGGAGAGGTTCAGGGTCATACAACTTAAAAGTGCCAAAGGTAGGATTTGAACCTGGGGCTGACACCAGGGCCTTTTTCTCTTAGCTAGCATGCTAGGGGAACAAGATGAGGGTATTGAGAGCCCTATGGCTTTGCTATTCATGTTTTGCAGCTTGTTCAAGTTGGCTTTCTGAATCTCCTGGGGTTTGGAATAATCATTGGATAAACCTTTTCCATTCCACGTGGGTGGCTTGGGAGATAAAAAGTGTTGACAATATAGCTGTCCATAAGATGCCTACATATGCTTGGAAACCTTATTTTTAACCCTGAAAAAAAAAAGAAGTGTCACCACAGGGCTCTTGAAGAAAGACTTCGGCAGCCATTGCCAGCAAAGTAAACACTAAATCAACCCAGGGACAATGTTCTTTAAACACATTTGCTTAGGCTAAGGGGCAAATAGTTTATGCTGATTCTGGGTAACCAGCCACAAATATGTGTCAAAGAGGCTTTTTTCCAAGTGTTCCATATCTTTTTTGGTATAAGATCCTTCTGTGCTTCAGTGCTCCGTAAATATTTGTGCAATTAATGTATGCTGGCAAATGTCTCAAGAGGAAAGCAGGCTACAAAATGCCAAGCAAAATTGTAATTAGCTACACAAAAGAAAAAGAATTTGTTTCTTTCATCTCAGTGCTTAAAAACTGTCAGCACTTCAGACAGCTGGGAGCTTCAGAAAAAATAATTTGCAAAAGCTGATTTTCCCAAGCTTTTAAGACTTAGTCCTAGATCGTCACATTAAAGAACACACACACACACAAAAACATTCACTTGAGTATTACTTGTTCTCTTCCCTACTTAATATTAATCGAGTTACTATTAATTGCAAAAGGTGTTACAGAGAATAGTCCATTTTAGAAATAATGTCAACCTAAAAATGAAGGGAGCATTTTGGGAGGAGAAGACCATGAGTGGCCCATCTTGTCTAGAAATGGTGGCCCAAGTGATTCGGTGGAGAGGAGGAGGAAAGAGGTGTCCCTGCTGACACCAGCTGGAGAAGCCAGTGCACCTGGACCTGGTCTTGAAAGCTGTCTGCTGGTCTGCTCCTCCCTGCCACCTCACAGCCTTCCTCATAAAGCCGCCCTGGGCTTAAAGCTCCTGTGCCGCCTCTGGAAGAGTGCTCCAGTGCTGAGCTCAGATCTGGCCTTTCGATCTGGGGATAGGGTGCAAGCCAGATGCCAACAGCCTACGCATTATTGGCCCCTTGGTGGTCTTTTCCAGCAGTTTCATTCAGGCGTTGCTGCCAGTCATGTAGATCTGCAAGGGAGCCTTTTGGCATCAGTATAAAGCATGGTGTCTGAGGACCACCTCCTACGTCAGAACCTCCAGGCAGATTGGTTAGACATGCAGACTCCTGGTCTCCACCCCAGAACTATTGAATTGCAATGCGGATGAGGTGTGGTATAGGAATGTTCTTCATAAACAGGTCTCCCAGGAATTCTCGGGTACCCTAAAGATTGAGAATCACTAGAGTAAAGAAACTCCATCTTCTACCTGATAACTTTAGTTTCCTCTCCACTGCCTTGTCGGGAGGATGGAATGGAAGATGATATTTCCTCTGGGAACCCCTCTCTGAATCCCTAGGGAGAAAGACATTGCTCATCTGTGTACCAGAGTAATGTACACACAACTCTGTTACAGTCACTATTTTACTGGAGGGGTTTGTTCACCTCCGCTGGGGTGA
The DNA here is from genome assembly GCA_963575035.1 of Avahi laniger. Taxonomy (NCBI): domain Eukaryota; kingdom Metazoa; phylum Chordata; class Mammalia; order Primates; family Indriidae; genus Avahi; species Avahi laniger. The sequence continues at coordinate 50,949 of CAUYSK010046906.1, forward strand.
GCATCACGTCTTGGTCATTTTTTTTAGCCCCATTCCTATACAACATTTGGCGCCAGAACAACTCTTTCTATGTTTGCTGAATAAATTAATCTTTGGCATAATCCCTGCACTTCTGGGAGACCTCAGTTGAAAGTGAAGGAGCTCCGGAAATTTCACCCCAAAATATGACTCCTTGGTATAACGAATATTTTGAATTAAAGGCCATGCAAGATCAAAAAGCACTGGAAGGGGCTTTCCCTGTATCTGCATAAACCAGACCACCTAATCAAAAGATCAAAGAGGGCAATTCCTCTCCCTGTTATATATTGCAGGAAAGAAGATCAAAAATGCAATCAGACCTGGCCTGGATTATTTCAAACACAATACTTGCCTCTCAGGTTAATTTAATTTGCAAAGAGAATCATTTACAAGTCAATCTGTCACCCTCATCCATTTGTCCTCCCTATCACTATCTGTCACTCCTAAACAGAATTACCTGTACTTCTCATTTCCCCTCCCCTCCAAAAAGACAGGTATAAAAATATCTGAACTTCACTGGGATACTGGATGACCACTCTGTGATCTCTCTCCATGCACATGGTATTGTTAAATAAACCTTTCTCTTATTAATCTGCCTTCATTGTGAGTTGATCTTTCAGTGAACTTTCAGGGGAAAGGGCAAGTTCCCCCTTACCCCTACCAAAGCATAGACTAGTGGATGTGTGATCAGGGAACAATCCTTGAGGCAGAAAGAGCAAGTGGAGAGTCCAGTGGAGCATCTTCCATTTTGCCTCTCCATGAGGCTCATGTCATTATCATCATCATCACCATCACCACCTTTGACATTTACTACTTACTGATCACTTTGTGCCAGGTATTGCACTAGGCACTTCACAGACATTATCTCGTTTAATTTTTACTACATTACTATTCTCACATGTAGATGAGAAAACTAAAGGATTGCCTATGGTTACATGAGTATTAAATGGTCAAAGATAGAGCTGGCATTAGAACTCGAATTGGACTCAGAGCCTAATTTTTAAACATGAATGGTTAAAAGCACCTCTGCTAAAAAGTTTGATCCTGTGCTGATTGAGATCTGCCTTGAACAACTGAAGCTGGAACTAGCAAAATGGGCCAAACCTATCTTGCCTTTAGGCTTCTCTCTCCCAAATTCTTCCTGAATTTCATGCTATTTGCTTAGGTCAGACCATCAAAGCTCAAGAAACGTTCAGCTTTGAATATCTGCAGCCATAACCCCATGTCTTCCAAATTTAAATCCTTTGACATAGTTTAGCTTTAAATGCTTAAAACAAATTTGTTGGAAAATTGTAGTGCCATAAATATTTATAATGCCATATAAATCAAAACTCACACCAAAGCCAACTCGTTGTATTTGGCTTTGGTGATTTCAAATGTTGGTCACGTACTTTTAGAGGGCTGTTTGTGTATGAATCTACGAACTAATGGAGTTTCCATGTCCACATGGATACTATGGTGGTGACTGGGGCTTTCCAAATATGTCCTTTGAGTGTGTTTGTGTTAATGATTTATAAATCAAAAAGAATTATTTGCCATCTGATCCTAAACAAAGCATTGAGGTCTATGTACACTGCCGAGGAGAGATAATAATTTTCCAAGTGTCCACAGGGCTCCAAGGACAGGTGGGATGAGACACCCTCTAAGGCTTCAATGGAGAACAACAGTTCTACCCAATGAAAATATGCAAGGAATGGCTCCCTTAATCCCATTCTGTTTATGAGGACATTTTAACGGCTGCAATTCATATTCGCAGACACTTTGAGAACACATAAACAATCCTATGATATCACTCAGCAGAGGCTTATTTGAACTGGAGACTGTAACAGAGTAGTCACTCCTCCTCCCGTAGATATGGAAGCATAAAATTGAGAGTGGGGAATGTGTAACAGAGGGAATGGCCTGAAAAAAGGCAAAAAATACTTTCTGCCTCTTTAAAAACCTCCCCACTCTTTTTGGGAACTGTGGCCTCCCCTGCATCCCTACCTCCTCGGGCAGGGAGAATGTCTTTTGTTCTTTGTGTTACAGGAGATAGCTCAGCCATTCCTAGCTTGGGCCAGCCTCCCAGGTTGGCCCAGGTGGGCAGAGGTCACAGGCTTTGTCTTAGGCAGAGATGGAACCTATTAGAATCATTAACAATAGCCTAGAACTGAGGGCCCTCCCTTTAAAAGCTCTGTATTTCTGCTTATGTTCAAGAATTTGGATTTTGAGATGAGAAAGTCTACCATTTTCCTCCTTTGCTGGCAAAGTAATAAACTTCTCTTTCCTTCTCCTCAAACCACTTGTTCTTCTGATGTGGCCTCGGTGACAAGTGCTGAGCTTTTGGTAATAAGATGGGCATAGAAAGAAGTATACCATGTACCTTAAGGGTATCCTCGAATTTCAAAAGAGGGTTTTGCTTAAGGTTAAGAGATCCTTGAAAACATCTCTTTCATGAAAGCTCCAAGATACAGATGTTCTTTTACAGTTTTTTTTGCTATGCCATCAGTTCCATGGTCAGTGCAGAAGGGAGACAAAAACATATAAACATGTGGTCCTTGCCCTCAAAATAGAGCTTCTTGAGCTGTAATGTGCACATGGATCACCTAGGAATCTGGTGAAAATACAGATTCGCATTGAGGAAGTCAGGATGGGGCCTGAGGGTCTGCATTTCTGACCAGCTCCCAGGAGGCGCTGAGGCTGCCAGTCCGTGGATTCACTCATGCACTCACCCCATGTTGCAAGACACCAAAACATTCACAAGGCAAGCAGTGCAGAAGAGCCTTTCGATCTGCATATCTCTGAAGAACTCTGAAGGATCACATCCGTCCAGAAGTAATACCTGGGCTACTGCTATTTGTTGTTGATGAATTGCTGCTGTAAACAGGTGACCAGCACAGCTTCTCACCTGGCCAGATGTTGTCTGGGCAAGGGCCTGAAAGATGAAAAGCTAGAGGAAAGGGTGTACTCTCGGGAAGTCAAAAGGCAACCCTCGGTCACCAGAGTAGCTGGTAACAAGCTTTTAAGTGATGCGCTGCAAGATTGGGGACAACACAAAAGATGTGTCAACCGGTGTCTATGACCTTTCAGGGGACGTCATTCTCCTTCTCACAGACGGGTTTTGGTTTCCTTCAGGTTTTAAGTCATGTGACTACAATGAACTCAGCACTTTGAGACCTATTTTGAGCAATTCATAAACATAATGGACTTATGATGGTTTATGGAAATGTGCTCGGAGAAAAAGCTTAGGGCAGGCCGGGCGCGGTGGCTCATGCCTGTAATCCTAGCACTCTGGGAGGCCGAGGCGGGAGGATTGTTTGAGCTCAGGAGTTCGAAACCAGCCTGAGCAAGAGTGAGACCCCATCTCTACTAAAAATAGAAAGAAATTAATTGGACGACTAAAAATATATAGAAAAAACTAGCCGGGCAT
>CAUYSK010046908.1:0-68301 GCA_963575035.1 Avahi laniger
CGCAGGAAAGATAACAGAAGGCGCAGCAGGGACCACGCTGGCCGAGCCTCCTGCACCCTCTCAGACCCCGGGCGTCCTGCCTGCGTGTTGTCGGGCAGCTGCACAGGCACCTCCTGGAGCACTTGCCCACTGCTCATGCGCCCTGCTGGGCCCTGCGGGTCAGAGAAGTCAAGCAGAGGGTGGGTCCCTGTGGACAGCTGGCCGTCAGCTTGGGCAGGGAGGCCAGGGGCAGGGAGGGGACAGGGTGACCCGGCGCTAAGGGGCTACTGAGAGAGACGCAGCCAGCCCATCCGCAGGTGCCCACCCCTGTGCCCCTCACAGCTGCTGCCCCTGTTGGACCCGTGGTGGGTTGAATGGTGTCCCCCAAAGACACGTCCACCCAGAACCTTAGAATATGAACTTATTTGGAATAAGGGCTTTTGCAAATGAGATCAAGGTTAGGATCTCAAAATGAGATCATTGTGGATTAGTGACTGTGCCTTATAGGAGGAGAAGGAGACACGCAGGGACAGAGAGCAGGCCCTCTGGGGCCTGGTGCTCCAGCCCCTTTGGCTGCTGGAGCCCTGTGTGGCCTCCCTGGCCCTCCACGTCCCTGTCCTGGAGACACTAAGTGGGCCCCTCAACCCCCCGGGCCTACTGCAAAGGGAGCTCGCGTCTTTCTTCCGGCCACAGCATGAAGACTGAGCCTCAGGCATGGGGCCAGGGCCACTGGGGCCAGGGCCACTGAGGCTTTCAAACAGCACAGTGGGCATGGTGAGCGTTGTCCTGGAGGTGGAGGACCCGACAAAGGGCTCGCAGGCCAGGGTGGAGCCAGGCTGAGCGGCTCGGGCCACCTCACAAAGGAAGCGCCATGTGAGTTGAGCCCCTCTTAATTTCAGAAGGTCTGACAGGCAGGAAAGTGAGCACGACGCATTCAGGAAGTGAGTCACTAGTTCATTCATTCCAGGGTCAACACGTAATCACCAGGCCCTTGTGTGATGTGAGTCCTTCCGCTGTTCTGGGTGCTGAAGACGCTGGAGGGGCTGGGAATACAGCGCGAAGTGCAGAAACGCCTCGGAGTGCCGAGTGCTCTGAGGACAGTAAGACGGGACCCTGACCAGGTGCTGGGACGCTTCCTGTGAGGTCACACTGGGCTGAGTCCTGAGTGATAAAAGGAAGGGAGTTACACAGAGATCTGGGGAAAAGGCCTCCTAGAGGCAGGAGCAGCAGGTGCAAAGGCCCTGGGGTGGGGACATGCTTGTGCTTGTCCAGGGGACAGAGGGAAGGCCAGTAGCAGAGCACAGGGCCCAGGATGTAGACATATCTGCTATGTGGGGGCTTTGGGCCTGCCGTGTCCTGGTGGGGACAACTAGTAACTGGCCTGTAGTGCCGGGATTATGGGACTTGCAGAGCAGGAGATGATGAGGCAGATGTGATCACTTCCAGCCCTGGGAAGCTCTGGACACGGCCCATGATCTGCTATGGGAGCCGAGGGACACCTGGGCCAGGCAGTAAGGGCTTTGCAGGAAGGGGCCCCAGGGCTGGTGCCCAAGACTAGTGGGAGTGACCAGCAGAGGCAGGGGTCTGGTCAGAGGGCCAGCTGTGCAGGCCCCAGGCGGAGGATGCCATACGTGTGGGGAATGCAGTCCCATGGCTGCTGCTAGGGACAGTGTGTGGGACAGGGGAGGCCAGAGGGGCAGACCAGGGCCAAGCTGGGGCGGGTACCTGGTGGCCAGCCTGGAGGAGGTATCTAGGATGCAGGGGGCAAGGTGATCGTACGCCAAGCCTTGTCTGGACGGTGGCGTCTGCTCACCCTGTCTCTCTTGTGGTTTCACACATGGGCCACTGCCTCTCCCAGACCAGAAAACGCTGATGACCTGAGGGTGCTGTCACTTTCCTCCCAGTCCTCTAGGGTCCCTGAGGTCGCTGCGCCAAGAGCGCCCAGCGCCTGCGGGTGTGTAGTGTGCGTGCGCACGTGCGTGTCTGTGCCTGCGTCTACTGCTATTTTTGAATATTCCAAAGTCCATGCATCCTGTGCAGTTCAAGCTCTAATTACCAGATACTGTTAATTATGCAGGACTGTCAGCAATTTGTTTTTATGAAGCCAGACAAACCCAGAGCCTTGGGCCATACTGAGACCTGATTGTCATCTGCAGTAAAAGCACTTGGGTCCCTGTGATTTTCAGCTCTCTCTGGCTGGAACTGGTTAATTCTGGTAAATCTACAAGCACTTGCCAAGCCCCTGGGGGGAGCTGGCAGTCCAGTAGCCAAGCAAGACTGGGCCATTCTGGGCCCGGCTTCAGGGCTCCTGCACTGGCTGTTCCGTCTCCCTGGAACACACTTCCTTAGAGCCCAACAGGGTGACACTTGACCCTTCAGACCTTGGTCAGTGTCTTTCTTGGACCACCAGGTGTAAATTTGCCCTCACCCGATGTCCTGCTCACCCCTGCCCTGCCTGGTGGCCACCACCGGTTTTATTTACTTTATCCACTGACCACTGTCTTCATTGCCAGAACGCAGGCATCATGGAAGCAGCCGCATGGTCGGTTCTGCACCCGCCACTGTGGCGCACAGCACACACATACTCGCGCAGGAGTGTCCTCTAGCCGGTGACAGGGAGCAGGCTCCAAACAGGCTCTGTCTAACTCCAGGGGAGGATGTGGGCTGGGGGATAGGTCACAGCAGCCTGGCTCGGGAGCGCCCCCAGAACTCACTCTTTGAAGGTCCATCCCTGGCTTTCTCCCTGGCATAGCCCCTCTGGAGAGGTCTTGTCCTGCCTGCTCCGTGACAGGCGCCTGGCCTCCCTGGCCTGCCCAGAGCTCCTCAGCGTCCTCTCTTCCTTGGGATGCTGGGGCTCAGGGCTCCCTGGGCTCTGCTGTGGGGTTCCAGCCTCGGCAGGGGGAATTGGTTTCTTTCTGGGGTGGGGCTGCTCTGTGCCTTCCTGGGTGCTGGGGGTGATGTCTCAGGTTCCAGGTTTTGTGTTATAGGTCGGGTATCCCAGGTGGTATCCTGGGCAGGAGGCCATTTAGCAAGTAGGGGTGCCCATGGGCTGGCCTGACCTAGTCTCAAGAGAGGGGGCTTGGTGGGTCTCTGTCTATGTGCAGCTGTGGCCACTCCTCAAAGGGTCCCTTGGCGGTGGGGACAGATGGATTCTCTAGAGACACCCAGGTGACATCCTGGCCCTCTCTGGGCTTTCCTAGGCGTCCATCGTGAACCAACCCTTGAAGGAGGCCTTTTGTGCCGGGACCCTGCCATGGGTAGAAGGGGTTGGAATGCCATGTGTCCGCTCAGGGCTCACCTTACAGATGAGGAAACTGAGGCATAGAGTGGTGAGATCACCCCACCCAGGCTTGGGGTCACGGGATCACAGGGGCTTGCTGCTGCGGCTCTGGCCCGAGGGTCCGGAGTGAGAGTTGACCGTGAGGGGGATTCCAGAGGTCTGAGGTCTTGGTCATCTTCCCGCCCTCCAAGGGCTGCGTGAGGGGACAGGCACTGAGTGACTTGATCTGATCACCCCGAACTCGACAAGGCCCACGTGCCCACTCTTGGCTCCAGGCTCTGGGGCAGCACCCTCCGGGTTAGGAGGTGTGCCTGACACGTTGTTGGCCTGACACAGTTTGAGGTGAAGTCTGAGGCTGGGTGTCAGAGAGGAGCTTTGTCGTACGACACGGAAAACGTGGTCCTATGTGTGCCCGTGGCCTCCGAGTGCCTGTTCATCCTGGACCTGCGTGAGGGTGATTTGCCCTCTGAAGCTTGTGGGCTCAAACAGAGCTGGACCCTGGGGGCAGGGAGAGGCCCAGGGAGCAGGCAGGGCCATGGAGTGCCAGCCCCTGGGTCCCCCTGCGGCTCCCATGTGAGGTTGAACACTTGCACTGAGGAGTCACCCCGCCCCGACACCCTGGCCTCCAAATACGTCCAGTCTGACCACTTCTTTTTGGCCCCCTTCCTCCACTCAGCCACCATTGCGGCGGCCCCCTCCTGGGCCCCAGCAGCCAGTGGGATGGGGCCAAGTCCAGGTCAGTGCTGTCCTGCCCCAGCCTGGAGCACCTCACAGTGAGAGTGCCATTCCGAGGCTCGCCAGCCCCCGACCCTCTAGGCAGCTCCCTCCACCTTTCCCACCCACATGTCCCCTCTGACATTCAAGGAGCTTTGCCCCTGTGCTGGGCATACTATACTGTGTCCCCTACAGACGTCACCTCACCAGGGCTGGGGATTTTGTCTGTCTCAGTCCCAGCATCTGGAAGGGCGCTGTGTGTAGAGAAAGGTCACATGCAGGGGCCAGGACAGAGAGCCTCCTGTCGCCCCCATGGGGAGACGTTCCCCCAATCTCTAGAGAAGAAGGTCTGGAGTGAATCTCTGAGGCCTCTGTAGGACTTTTCTAAGTAAGTAGCTGCCAAAGTTGCTCTTCTGCTCAAGAATCTTCCATGGCTCTCCTGGACCCATAGAGTAAGGCCAGAACATTCTTCCCAGTGCTCAAGGCCCTCCCCAGGCCTTGTTGGTCCAACCCCATTGTGGCTCCCCCAACCCACTCCAGCTGCCCCCACCCTACCCCGGGTATTTTCAAACAGCCCCTGCCAGGCTGGCTGTGCCCTCAAAGCGGCAGCCACAGACACCTCTGCAAACACTGCCCACCATTATTCCGGCGTCTCCTGTCCCTGTCTCTCTGGTTGAGGCTCAACTCGAGCCCTATCTTTGAGAATACGCTTCCCAAGACTTTGGCCGTCCCTGGGGCCAGCCTCTCAGCTGCTTCTGCGCCCTGCTCAGGGGACCCTTCAGCCGTCTGTGCTGAGCCCAACTGAAGGTGCGAGGGGTGATTCCCACTCTGTCCTGGCTCCAGGAGCCCCAATCCCTTGGATTCAGTTGGGCTGACATTTCTCACTGTCCGTGAGTCCCAGGAGCTGTGCATGCGTGACCTCACTGGAGCCTGGCACCGAACCTCAGATCACCCCTGCCTGGTGGATGCCGTTACTTCTCATTTTGCAGATGAGAGACCAGAGGCTCAGCGAGACCGAGTTCCTTGAAGGTGTCCAGCAGGGGAGTGGGGGACTGTGTCCTCGTCCACCGGCCAGGCTGCTCCCACCTGGTATGGGTCTGATCCGTTCACTGAACCCCTGTTTGGCACCAGGCACTGCTCCTGGCACTTGGGGTACATCAGTGAGGAAAAAGGCAGAAATCTCCGTCTTTGTGCAGTGGATGTTTAATTGGGTGTTTCTGATCTCTAAAGTGACCATATGATTTATTGGCCAAATTGGGACACTTTGAGGACTTATGCAGACGACAGACGTGGTCCCTTATCTCCCAGGCACACAGGGAGCTCCCGAGGGCAGGCTGGTGCTGGCCTTCTCTGCTCTTGCTACTCTGCACCCAGCACCCGGCTGTCCCTTAGTGTCTGAGGCTGCCCGAGGGTGGCCTGGCCCCACCGAACATGGAGGTTTGCAAGGGCTACTGCTGCTTTCAGACCCAGTTGCTAGGGCCTGTCCATCCGCTGTCCCAGGTGCTGCGTGGAGGGAGAATTACCTCTCCAACATTGAGTGACTTATGCGATATGTCAACACACCACCTAGGAGAATAGAGAAACACCAGCAACGCCACTTTAATTACTCTTCTCAGATGCGGTAATGATCGTTAATGTGCACTGGATCTCATTAATTAACTCTCTGACTTTAATTAACTTCTTGCCTGTTTCACTTGACATAATATATTATCACAAATGTCAACTTTGCAGACTGTTTCCCTGTTGCAACAAAATAAGATGCATCACACAAATGTTGCATTTTTGACACTGCAGAGGAGAGAAATCCTCAGTGGGAGGTGGACGGGCCACTAGTGGGACACAAAAATGTCTAGATAGAATACGGAGTTTTCTAAACATCTACTGGAATTCATAATCATAATCCAATTTGTTCCTAATCACACTACCGTGACTTTTTTATATCCTTCCAACACATTGCTAATGATAAACATAACAACAGAACACCTGAAAACAGCAATGCAATTTCTTGGGGAAAAAAAGGCACTTTATTTCCACCCTGGTGGCTCTGCTGGAGCTTCTAGGCATGGGAGGGGAAGAGTGGGGGACCACGGCCGAGGAGAGCTTCCCTCCTTTCTAACTCATTTGGACAACCAGTGTCCCGTTGTTGCTGGGGCTGGAGCGTCGCCGCCATCTCGGCACAGCCCAGGACAACCTGTCGGCTCTAAGGGGCGGGCGGGGAGATGGTCTCTCGGCCGTAGCTGGGGAGATCCAATGCCCCAGGGCACATTTCCCCTGCTGTCCGGAGTCCCCTTGCCCTCAGCTTTTCTGTCGCTGCAGGGACCCCGGCCCCACTGGTCTCCTGGTCTCTGCCCATCCTGTTTCCTCCCCAGCCACATGCCCAGTGGCCCAGTTACTTGGGAGTGGACTGAGGGCTGTATTCCCCGAGAGCAAGGCATCTGTCTCACCCCCAACATGGGGTCCAGGGCACTGTCATGCAGGGACCAGATATGGGAATGTGGGCCGAAGTCCAGCCCTGCAGCGTCAAGAGCCAGGTGGGTGGAAGGGCCCTTGGAATGAGCAATGGAGGGTCCCCAGCAATGAAGTCTACCTTTTGGGGGTGGGGGTGGCAAAACGAACAAGTCCCTGTCCCCTGCAGTTGGAGCACTGGAAATCAGTTCAGCTGAGTAGAGACGTTTGACTTAATTTCATACCTCAGTGGGCATTCAGCTGGGACACTGAGCTGTCAGACTGGCCTTTGTTTAGCTAAGCCCACCCCTGTCACCCTTAAATCATCTCTGCAGGGGAACTTGGGATTATTCCGATGCAATGTGTCCCCGACCCCTTCTCTCTGCACATACTGCACGTGCGTGCACACATGCACAGACATGCACGCACACAAACACAGCCCACACGTGCACGCACATGCGCATACGTGTGTATGACACAAACACTGCCATGCGTGGACACACATGGACACACATGAGCATACATACCCATATGCACACACACATGCACACATATCACACACACTCCCATGTACACACTCATGTGCACAGGCACAGCAGGGCCTTCACAGTTTGGAAACACGGCAGGGGAAAGGCCCGGGAGCTGGGACAATTGACTTCCCGTGCATTTGGACAGAAACCCCTTTTCTAGGCCTCAGTTTCCTTATTTATTCCATGTCCATTTTCCTAAAGCTGTCCGTGAAGAGCCTGCTGTGTGCCGAGAGTGTGTGTGGTGGGTGAGAGCCTCTGTCCACAAGCCTGACCATGACACGCTCTTGGCCCTGGGATGGGGCTGCTGGGCTGTCTGGGTGCATGGCTTGGCCAGAGCCAACGAGGTCAGAAAGAGGGTGACCCTCGTCCCACTGACAGAGGCATCGAGAGTGCAGACGCAGATCTCAGCATGCCGCTGGCCACGGACTCACGTGGGGCATGGCAGAGTGGTTGCTGGGCGTCTGCAAGCCCTCTCCCGGTCCAGGAGACACCTTGGATCAGAGAAAAACATGTTCTTCTTGGAGCCGAGCAGATGTGGGTCTAAATCTTGGCTGTGGCTTCTTGTCTCCAGTTCTTCACTGCCTCCCTGTCTTTGTACCTCAGACTCTGCTCTGTGTCCTGCCAGGGCAGGCACAGTGTGTTCTAACTGTCGTCGCTGGGCTTGGCCACATGAGTGGCTTTGACCATGTGGGCTCTTAGCAGACATGGTGCCAGGCTGTCACCTGATTGATGGTGGGGCTTCACCTTCGGTTCTCTCACCTGCCATGGGGAGGGCGACCCTGGATGGTCTCGGGTTCCAGGTTGGGGCACACTGGACACAGGAGCCTGGAAGGAGAGCCAGACTTCCCTGCAGTCCTGGAGGAGGGAAAAAGAAGCACCTGTCCTGAGTCCCTGAGTCCAGAGGACCATTTGTTACAAAGCATTATTATAGCAGAAAACTGATTAATACTGTAGTAATCTGTGTTGCTATAGAGGAACGCCTAAGGCTGGGTAATTTACAAAGAAAAGAGGTGTATTTGGCTCACGGTTCTGCAGGCTGTACAAGAAGCACCGCGCCAGCATCGGCTTCTGGTGAGGGCCTCAGGGAGCTTCCACTCATGGCAGAAGGTGCCGGGGAGCAGGTGCCACATGGGGAGAGAGGGAGTGGGGGTCGGGGCTGCACCAGGCTCCTTTAAACAATGGCACCAAGCCATTCATGAGAGACCTGCTGCCACGACCCAAACTCCTCCAACCAGGCCTCACCTCCAACACTGGGGATGAAATTCAGCGTGAGATTTGGAGGGACTAACATCCATGCCCAGCTTTGTGTGCCCCTGAGCAAACAGGTCAACTTCCTGAGCCAGTCCCCTCGTCCCCAGGGGAAGATAACAACACAGCCTGGTGGCGCCTTTGGGAAATTCCCGTCCTTCTGTAGGAGCCCGACGCAGCAGCCACTCAGCACCCACGTGCACTTGCGTGAGCCCCTCGCTTCCCCCAGCTGCTGCCACAACAGCGGCCCGCCCCACCTTCCCCAGCTGGGAGTTCACAAAGGACCTTTCTGTCCACGATACCACTTTATCCTGCAATGTCACTGTGGGCTGTTCCTATTACAGATGAGGAAACCGAGGCACAGAGGGCAATGGGGTCGCCAGGGCCAGCCAGCAGGTTGGTTGCTGCCATGGGTCTCACTCTCTGGTGTCCCGAGGCCAGATCCTGTGTGCAATTTCCTGTGCCAGTTTCCCTCCAGCTTTGCCGTCCTGTCCTGTGCTTTCCTCTCGGCTGCAGCAGATGAAGACGTGTGGGGCCAGACAGGCGAGCGCGGCCCCGGGGAGGCGCGTTCCCAGGTGGAATTCTCAAAAGGCTCAGAGCTGGACGGAGCCTTCCTCTGGGCCTCCTGCCGGGCAGCTAAAGGCTGGCTGGCCAGCACAGTCTTCCGGAAGGGCCAGAGGCTATGTCCCCGCTGGGGAACGGGCGTTGGCATGGTGTCCAGTGAGCGAGAGAGCTTTGCAGAGGCCGGGGCCGGGCAGACAGTCCAGTGGCCGTGTCGCTGCCTGCCTCTGCCCGCCGCTCCTTTGCTTTCCTTCCCAGGCCTAGCTCTCTCCACCCCACCAGTCAATTCCATCCAGCCAGGGCGACTAGATCAGGGGCCTGTCAGGCTGACGGATGAGCTGAGGGGACAGGGTGTGCAGGACAGCGTCCAGCAAGGCTCCAGGACTCGCACAGAGAGCTGCTTGGCAAATGTGTTGTCACTTTTGTGAGAGAGTAGGTTCTGTGGGCTCCGTCGTTCATCTGATGGCCCTTTAATGTCCACCTACAGTGTGCCAGCCACGTGTCAAGGATGGCATAGTCACTGTCCTCTTGGAGCTCAGGGTCTGGTGGGAAATGGAAAATCAATAAAAATGCCAGCAGGTGGTCATATGTGGTGGCGAATTTGCAGATGGCACAAAGGGAAGAGGTGGCTGTGGGCAGGGCAGGCGGACAGCTGGACCCCTGTGGTCACTGTGTGGCACCATGTCGCACACAACTGCCCAGAGTCCGTGCTGCTGAGCTCTGGGGTGTGGGTGGAGCAGCCCCGCATGCTGTGGTGTCGTGGAGGCCGGGTGGAGCCTCCCCGGCCTGAGACGCAGGCTTGGCGGGAGAGGGTCTTCCCAGCAAAGCGCCCACACAAGCAGGGGTGGGAGCAGATGCTGCCTGTGGCCTGGCTGGCGGAGTTGCCTCCTGGACGTCAGGGTGCCTACATGCTCCAAGATCAGGGACGAGGGGCCTCCTGCAAGTCCTCTCCCGACTCAGATCTCAGCTGCCCTGCCTGTAAGTTGGGGAGCACTGTGTAATCATCCCAAAGCCCTACTTGTACCCAGAAATCTGGGGCCCTGTTGTGGTGAGCCAGGCAGTGGGCACTGGGGCTCGCTGTGTCCTACTAGATGCCAGCTCACGAGGAGGGGCCGCCCTCCCCCTGCGAGGCTCTGGGCACAGGAGACCTTACTCCAGATGAGGGCTGGGTGATCCGGGTCTGGGCAAAACCTTCAGAGGCTGTGTCCCCTGAGGAAAGACCAGGCCCATGAAGACAGCCATCTTGTAGATGACAAGTGGCTTTGGCTGGATGGCTGTGGTGCCCAGCCACAGTACACCTGGGGAGCTCTGGAGAGCCCCGGGGCTGGGCCCTTCATGGCGGGCGTCGCGGGCCATATCCAGCCTCTGCCTCCTTTTGGAAATGACGTTTCTCTGGCAGACAGCCGAGTGCACTGTCTGCACATTGCCTATGGCTGCTTTGGGGCTGCACTATGGTCTGAGTGTCCCCCAAATCCATGTGTTGAAACTTAGTCGCCAATGTGATGTTAGTTAAGAGGTGGGGCCTGAGGAGGCGCTGCGCTCAGGGGTGGGCTTGTCCCTTACCTAGGGCTGGAGGGGACTGGCTTGCCCCTTTCTGCCCTTTGGTCCCTCCTGCCAAGTGGGGATGCAGCGTTCATCCCACCTGGAGGACCCAGCAGCAAAGCGCCGTCTTGGGAACAGAGAGCATTGCCCGCCAGATGCCAGTCCTGCTGGCACCTTGATCTTGGACTTCTGGCCACCAGACGGAGAGGAGATACATTTCTATTGTTTATAAGTGACCTAGTCTCAGGCACTTTGTTACAGCAACACAGATGGGTTGAGATAGGCAGAAACACTGGAATTGAATAATTGTGACAAAGATTGGCCTGAAAAACTGGAAGTGTTTACTCTCTGACCCTTGATAGAGAAGCGTGCCCAGCCCGGCTTCCTGGGACGCGGGCTGTGAGGGCAGAGGGGGAGCAAAGGTGGGGCAGGGGCCCCCAGCCACGGGGATGACTATGGAGAGTGCAGGAGGAAAGGCTGGAGAGGAAGCCGACCCCATCAGGGTGGGATGAACACGAGCTTCCTCGTGGGCACTGGGGAGCCGCTGACAGTGTGAAGATGAGAGAGAGAAGCCCTCTGTGGGCTTCTCTCCACATACAGAGGAGCCGCTGGCCCTTGCCACAACCTTGGCCTCTGAATCACCAGCCAGTGATCCCAGTTTGGGAGTTCAGGTCAAGCTGGGGTCCCCTGGGCAGAACACACCTGGACTCATCCCACCAGGTCACACCGATGCCCTGTTTCCATCCTGTGGCCCTGCCCTATACTGGACTCTCTTGGGGCCCCAAAAGGCCCCGAGGGTTGGTGGGAACACTTCCCAGAGAGGAGGTGTCTGGAGTTCCCAGAGGCAGGGTGGCCCTTGTCAGTCCTGTGAGCATCCATGGTGGCCTGGGACCTCCTCAGACTTGGAGAACAAATGGCCCCAGATGTAGTCGGAGCAGGGAAGTTGCTCCTAAATACTAAACAATGTGTGTTGAAATAAATATTTCAGATCAATCGATGAAGTAGAAATACTTTGGAACAAAGGAAGATGCTCCCAGCCCCTACTTTGACTTGTCCCAGCTGTTCCCAGGGGTCTGGGGGAGCCCCACTTCTGAGGATGTGAGGCCATGCACAAGGGTAGACCCTGCTCTCCTCCGGGTCCTGCTGGGCTGGTCACAAGACCATGGGAAAGGCACATCCTACCCCAGGGGCTGGGCTGCATTTCGCGGGAAGCAACCCTGAGACCTCCTTGCCCCCTGCAGCTGGGCCTGGGCCAACTCCCCACTCCAGGCCCAGCCCAGGTCCCCCTGGGCGCCCAGGGGAAGGACAGGCCCTGTGCGAGGAACACAGGCTCTCAGGGATCAGCCCGGACTGGCCAGGGCAGCCTCTCTGGGCCTCAGTTGCTCATCTGTATGGGGACACTGATTGCACTGATCTCAGACCCCTGCCCAGCAGAGAAGGCGCAATCAGTCTGAGGCAGAGGGCTTCCGGGTGGCCGGATTCCCCAGTCCTCCTGCGGCTACCAGATCTTATCAGGAGACAGCCTGGGGCCGCTCTCTGGCTGTTCCCTCGTTTGTTTGCCCCTCTTCCCATCTGTCCCTGGCAGGAAGAGAGTGAGGAGGGCACTCCTGACCTGTTCCCAGGGGCAGCACCTTCAGGAGCTGCCTCGGATGGGCCTTCCTCCTCTTTTGCTTGAGTCCCCTGAAGAGTCTGATGGAGGCAGGCGCCCAGCACCCAGGACTCGGTGTGCCCGTGCGGGATGGGGGTCCTTGCAGCCTGTGGGTGTGGGGACTGGACGAGCTCAGCAGGGATAACCGCCCCCCATGATGCTGTCTACTCTTTGGCCTCAGGGGTCATTTTAGTTCAATTAGACTGACAGCAACGACCGACGACCGTTGGAATGCAGGAAGGAGCGAGAGTATTGGCAGCAACGTGGTAGCCACAGGTGAGGCCAAGGAAGGGCGTGGGGAGCAGGGCCGAGGAAGAGTTGAGCGAGCCTGTCAGGACATGCACCCCACCCGGCAGCCACAGGAGCGGCCTTGGTGCCTACCTCCCCCACATTCCTGTTGTATGGGTGGGGAAACTGAGGCTCAATGCACAGCCCAGGTCTGTGTGACAGGCCCCGTTTCCACCTGCCTTGCTGACTGCGGCCGGGCCAGACTCAGGTCCCAGCCTGGGATGGAAGTTCCCTGCTGACTACACTGTTGGAGGAGGGCTGGGGCTCAGTCCTCCACTGCTAGTCTGGGGCTGCCCCTACTCTCTTGCTGGCTCTGTGTCCATGGCTGGCAGATGACCGATGGAGACCTGGCCCTCACCCTCCAGTGCTCCAGCCCGGTGAGGTGGATGAGGAGAGCCGGGCCTCCTGCGGGGCAGTGGCAGGCAATGGCCTCCACCATCACTGTCAGAGCAGGACACAGCTCATCCCATGCAGGGAATCAGGGGAGCCCTCCTGGAGGAGGTGACGCTATAGCAGGGCGTTAATGTACAGGGAGGACTTGGACAGGGAAAGGTGCTGGGAGGAAGCACGTGGTGGAGGGGGCACAGCCTGGGCAGGGGCTGAGAGGTGGAAAGGGACAGCACGTTTGGGGACAGTGACAGCCCAATGTGACTGTGGGGAGTGCAGTGAGGCTGTCCGAAGAGCTGAGATAAGATAGGAAGACAGGCCTAGCCATGGGTGCTGTAAATGTCAGATGCAGACGTGGGGTAGATAATGGGAAAGGGATGCTCGGAGAGTGGGACCACTTCTTATTAATCTCTCCACCCCCAGGACATAATGCAGGGTCCAGCCCACCAGGAATAGAAAGTATTGATTGAGGGGATGGATGGATGGGGGATGGGAGATGGGGGGTGGGGGATGGGGGTGGGGGATGGGGGATGGGTTGGGGAGGGGCAATGGGGCATGGGCTACAGGTGGTGGGGGATGGGGGATGAGCAATGGGGGTGGTGGTGGATGGGGGGATGGTGGGGGATGGGCAGTGGGGATGGGTGGTGGCAAATGATGCTGATAAAAGCTGACCGTGGGAATGGGAAAATGGGCAGTGGACGGTGGGAGCAAATGCATGAATGGTGGGAGGTGTGGATGGTGGGCGGATGGAGGGAGAAAGTGGGACAGGCGTGGGCACGGCTGCTTGCTGACCTGGGCTGGGTGTGTAAGTGATGGGTGATGATGGACAGTTGGTGGATGATGGAAGGAGGGGTTCCGGGTGCAGGGGATGGTCTTGGCACTGGGAATGGGTTTACATCCCGCGCAGCACTCTGAGCCCAGAGACCAGCTCCCTTTCCACCAGGGGCGGCCTCAGCTCTCCTGGGGCTGTCTGTGACTGGACATGCATCATCAGGCCGGACAGTGTTTTGCGTAGCCAGCAGTGTGACTTTTATAAATTAAGATTGTCACACATTCCAGAGAGAGTCTGAGGGTCCTCAGCTCTCATCACTGTGCTCCCTTCCCCAGGCCGGGACACACCTGTGATTACCTGTCTGGTCCCTGCAGGTGTCTGGGTTCTCATTCCCCATGTGCAACCTTCAAGGCGCGGAGAATAACGAGGACTCCTCACTGGGGATGGGGGCAGAGAAGTTTCCGGAAGGGGGCCACCCGTGCCCTGTGCTGGCCTTTTCCAGGGGAGGAGAACAATCTGCTGGGAAAGCTCCTTCTAGTCCATGGGCTGGCACTGAGGGACAGCTGCTCTCAACTGTGGGCCGAAGTGTGTCACCCGAAAGATTTGCTGAGTCCTGACCCCCAGAACCTGGAATGTGACCTGATTTGGAAGGAGGGTCTTTCCAGATTTCATCACAGTCAGAGGAGGTTGTGCTGGAGTAAAGGGGCCCTAACCCAGTGGCTGGTGTCCTTTGTAAGAAGGGAGATTTGGATGCACGATAGCGGGTGTGCCAAGTGGCAGCAGAGGCTGAGATCGGGGTCACGTGTCTACAAACCAAGGAGTGCCACAGAGCACCTGGGGTCGTCTCTCCCTCAGAGTCCCCTGAAGGAGCTAACGCTTCTAATGCCTGGATCTCGGACTTCTGGCCTCCTGAGGCCTGAGCAAATCGATGCCTGTTGTCAGCTGCCTAGTATGTACTTTGTTAGGGCATCCCAGGGAGACTAACCACCCCCTCCCCAAACGGCCACTCGTCCACCCCAGCCCTGCCTGAGCACGGGGCCCCGTGACCCTGGCTTTCCCCACCTCGGGCCCCTGTGGCCAGCGGGACCCCTGCTGCCACCACGCCTTTCCCATCCCCTCCACTGCCATCGCCTGCCCCATTTTGTGCACGCTCACTGTGCCCGTGCTGGGGGCTTTTCATATCTCCTGTGACCCCCGTGGCAGCTGCTGAGAAAGGGACGAACCTGGCATTTCTTGCCATCCTCTGCCCCCGAAAGGCACCCTTGGACCAGGTCAGGAGAATGGCAGAGGCCACCCGAGCTGCCTGTCCTCCAGTTCCCTGTCTGCCCTGTCTCCCGTGGGACCCACTCCCCTGGGCTGAGGCGGGCACTGAAGGGTGGGCTTGGGGTTGCTGTTTGTGTGGGCACCAGGCGCTGGCTGCCCCGCGGGGAGACGGCTCCGCAGAGACACGGCCTCCCATGTGCTGTGTCCAGCCACTCCCTTTGCTCGTGGAGGAGATACATGCCCAGATCTGACAGCGCAATATCATCTCGCCGGATGGCTCCTTCGGACACCCAGATGAGCTGTCGATTGGACTGCTCCCCCAGTCCCTCGCTATCTGGCTTTATTTCGCCGTAATAGCGGGGAAGATGCAGTCGGTAACGACCCGTGACAGCTGCTATATTGATATTCCCAGTCTTGGGGAGAGAGAGAGGAAAAAAAAATAAACACTTGATAAAAGTATGATTGAAGATTAATAGTTGTCTGGTGACGATTCACAATGAAACAGGTCGTAAAGAGATTACCCGTCTGCAGATGAATCGCTCCCGGCTCTGGCTCCGGGTGGTGGAGGAGCTGTGCTCTGGAGCTGCAGAGCCGGCACCGGGGACGACGGGAGGGGCTGGGCTGCTCCGTGCGGGGCCCCGGGGGTGGGGGGGTGCGGGCCGGGGCGAGGGCAGCCATTTCAGGCCTCATCAGCCAGGGTGCTTGAAAGATTCCCAGCCTGGGGAGGGCAGATGGAAATTGCTTTGAAACTATTTATTTATTTATATCCCACCGTGATCCAGCAAGGATTTAAAAAGGCTTAGAAATTGCTTTGTATGAGAAGACCCTGATAATCCTCCCTGTTCTTCCCCGGGCGGCAGCAGCAGATTCCACAGCGGCAGTTCGGGTCAGGGAGGCTGAGCCAGGGGTCAGACCCATGAGATTATACTGATGGGAAGAAGCCAGGACCCCCTAGGGACAAGTGACTTGCCCAAGGTCAGGTGATAATTAGGTGGGAAGCCAGGACAGAAAATCATTCATTCATTCATTCATTCATGCATTCACTCCGAATCTCGCGTCTCCCTGGCCTCTGTTCATCAGAAGAAAGTGAGACCAGCTGCAAACAAGGAGACGTTTACCGCAAACGTGACCAACAAAAGATCAATGCCAAGTACATGCGGACAGCCTCATGCTAACAACCCCACGGAACAAAGGGCGGAAAATAGAAGCTGGGGCTGCACAAAGGAGGAAACTCAGCCAGGGGAGGTTCGAAGAGATGTCCAACCACCAGTGATAAGAGAAGGCACATGAAAGTCACAGAAGATGCAATTACATCTGTTTAATTGGCAAAAAGGACAAATTGGGAGTGAAGATGACCTTGGGTGGGGAGCAGGGGAACTGAATACGGGAGTCAGGGAGCTGCGGTTGGAGTGACAGCCCGCCCACTGGCACAGCTCTGCACTGCGCCGCTGGCGGGTTACGGGTGCTTATTACATTGTATAAATAACACGCTAAGTGAGTGTATTCGCTCCCTGTGGCTGCCGTAACAAATTATCACGAAAATGGGTGGCTTAAAACAACAGGAATTTATTCTCTTTTTGTTCTGGAGTCTGGAGGGTTGAAGTCCCGGTGTTAACAGGGCCATGTTCCCTCCGAAAGCTCCAGGGAAGAGTCCTTTGTTGGTTCTTCCAGGTCCTGGTGGCCCCAGGGGTCTCCAGGCTGGGGCTGCATCCTGCACCGATTTTGCGGCAATCTGTGCACGTGGCCTCTTCCCTGTGTGTTTCGGTGTCTTCTTCTCTTCTGTGTCTTATAATGACACCTGCCATGGTATTTAGGGCCCATCCTGAATTCAGGATAATCTTATCTTGAGACACTTAATTACATCTGCAAAGACCTTTTCTCCAAATAAGGTCACATTCACAGCTTCCAGGGGTTAGGACTTGGTCATACCTTTTGGGGGCCACTGTTCAACCCACTGCAGTAAGCAGGGGGGAAACAGAAGTGGGCAGGGCTTGGCCGTGGTGAGAATGTGTGCACGTACCTAGGGTTAGGATGAGTCTGGGGTAAATAAAGACACCAATGAAATGTGGGCTGTGCCTAAAACAGCCCTTGCCTGGTGGGCTCGTGGATGTGAATGAGAGAATGGTGACCTTCTCCTGAAAGGCTTGTGACCAAATCCTGTGCTCAAGACTACCCAACTAGCAGGGGACCTGAAGCCAGGTCTGCAGGACTCCAAACCGCAGGGATTCTCCACTCCAGCAGGTGCCTCTGTGCATAAATAACACCCAGTCCCCACCTGGGGAGGGCCCCCTCCCTGAGCAGGTGAGCACACCTGTGTAGACATGGGCATGCGTGTGTGTGCAGTGTGACACTTGCGGATAACACATTAGAATTCTCAGCGTAATGGAAGAAGTCCCAACTGGAGAAACCAGGTCCCTTGGTGGTAGGATAAGGAAGACGGAGCTGGGAGAGGCTGAGTGTGGCCCCAAGACCCCCATGGGCACCGCTGCTCCCAGGGGTGGCTGGCCTGGCCTACTGACCCTGGGCAGTGCCTGCTGGGCTGCCCTGTCCCTGCTGGTCTGATCCTCAGCTCCCCGCACCCTCCTCATTGACATTTCTTTGTTCTTCTTTATGTATCTTCATAAGCTGCCTTAAATCCTTTTTCAACGAGGCAGGGCATAAATAGATAAATAAATAAAAATCCCCGTGCTGTGGATTTTAAACCGTGTTTCCCAGGGCCCCCTGGTTTGTTGCAGGAGAGATCAATTCATAACTCCTCTGACAATTCCCCGTCCAGGCCCCCGGTGCTTCTGGGCTCAGAAAAATGAGCTGGTTCCGGAGGCAGGTTTCATCGTTCTGCTAACATTTACAAAGCGTGTCCAGCTTCTCCTCCATGTGGCTGCACGGGAGGCAGCCAGGAGTCCATCCCTGTCCTGGAGCTGGGGACCGAGGGCCCTGGGGCGAGGGCCCGTGAGGCTGTGGGAGCTGCCAGCACCGCCGGGACCACGCGCTCCACCCAGGCTGAAGTGTGTGCAGGCCTTGCTGGCAGCCGGCTACCCGGAGCTGGGTCCCCTCTTGCACACAGATCAAAGACATTCCAGGGGCACATCAACACTAACAGCTCACGTTTGTGGTCCCCGCTATGTGATGCTACAAAAACTGTACCGTAGAGAGTATTTGTTTGATTGTGTATTGTTTTCGAGTAATTACCTGCCTTCGCTGATGTAGAGATTCTGAGGAGCAGGGACTCGTGCTAGGGGCAGACAGGGCCCCCGTGCAGCGCGGGTAACAACCAGTGCCCCCCACGAACGACTGATTGAGAAGCCAAGAAAATCACTGTTCACTAGAGGCTGGACTCGAAGATGAGCAGTTGACTTCTTCATCAAATAGACCAGGGTCGCTCTGTGTGCATGTGTGTGCATGCCTGTGTGGTGTGTGAGTGCACGTGAGTGTGTGCACACCCACTCCTGTGGGGTGTGGGTCTAGGGCAGGCTTGGCAGAATCTTGGATTGACATCTGGATTGGACCATTTTTGTCCTTACACAGATGCTCTCGTTGGTGCCCCAGACGTAAATCAATGGCCAACCCTGAGTGCAAGTGTGTGAGTGTGTATGAGTGTGTGTGAGTGAGTGTGCCTGCACTAGAGGCAGGTGATGCGACACCATCGCGGTTCTGCCACGATTATAGATAACGCCATCTGCCCCCTCCTTCTCAGCCCATTCCCCAACTGTTGGTCATATTTCAGAGGTAGGAGGAACCCTAAAATAAATCATGGTGCCCTAGGTCCTTTCTTGTGATGAATGACACCTCTTCTGTGCAAGTTCTCACCCCCCTCCTCTTCCCCATCCTAAGTTTTCACAGTTTGATGGCAGAATTGGGATATTCTTGCTCTGGGTGAGTGACAGAGATAAGATATCAGGGCCACAGGAGCAGCCAGAGCTCGGCCACCGTATTTCATGGCCGCCACACAGTTTATTTCAGGGATGCACATATTTTAGAGGTATGAGCTTCTATTTTACAGGTTGCCGTCATGGCTGTCAGCCACGCCATGGCTGAACACGTGCACGGGCTGTTCTTGGCTGAAGGCACTGTGGTTGAAGAGATTGGATTCTTGAATGTGCGAGGCTTTGCCAGAATGTGCGCTCCGTGAACATCCATCGACGAGGTGATTGGGAAGATAACTGGGTGGGTGGCAATGGATGCAGGCTTTGGTTAGTCGGGCTGCCCATGGAATTGACCTTGGCTGGGACATCCATGGTGCTAGAGAAAGAGCCCAGGCCGTGGGTTAGCCACTGACCCTGGCTCTGGCCCTGACGTGTCCTGGCTCTTTGCCCAGGACAATTTAACCCATTTCTCTGTCCCTCAGTTTCCTCACCTGTGAAAATGGCATTGTGACAATGACTCCAGTCTTGTCTACCTAATGCTGCTGCTGGGGGTACTGAATGTCTAAGTGTCGCAGAGTACCAGTGCTGTAGACATTTGAGTGATTAACGTGGGGTCATTTTCTTCTAAGATATTTCTAATCATTTTTATGCAGAATGAGGAAGAATCAATGACAATTTAAAAACCCACACACATTCATCATATTAGCACATGAAATAAATTGGTGACAGAAGCAGGGAGCTGGGGTTCTGCCATTTGCCCTGCCAGTTCTTAAGTGGGTGAACCTGAACACACCTGTGGCCCCAGCCCTCCTCGTGCCTTCGAAGTTCAGATGGCGTGGGTCGGGGAGTCAGCATTCATCTCGTGGGGACAGTCTGCAATTCTTACGCCCAAATGGAAAGCTCTGGGATTTGGGCCCAGACACCTCCCGTGCTCCCTCCAATCACCCCCGTACACACCTCTCCCAAGGGATCTTGGAGGCTGGTCTCTGCCGCTGCTTCCGGACCATGCTGGGCCTTTTCCCTGGAGCACTGTGGGGGGGTTCCAAGAACGATGCCCCTGCAGGCAGGAAGCCTGGCACAGTGCCCACAATGTCCAAGAGGTGAGCTGTGCTAACGGGCTCCAGCTCTCTTTATCATCAGCCCAGATACGATGCCCGGCTATGGAGGCTGCACGGATGTTGGCCACCCCGGAGAGGCTGGGAGGGCACAGACCAAGGTGTGGGAACAGGGGAGGCTCATAGGGAGTGCAGACGAGGCCACTGATGAACTGCACAGACTTTGGGAAATTTCCTAGACTCTCTGACGCTTGTTCATTTATTTTTTTAACCTCTAAAATGGGCGTAATGGCTTGAACTGTGTCCTCCAAAATATGTCCAAGTCTTCACCGTGGTACTTGTGAATGTGACCTTTTCTTGGAAATCCAGTCTTTGCAGATATAATTAAGAAAGAATGAGGCCATACCGCCTTAGGCTGATCCAACGGCTGGAGTCCTCAGAAGAAGAGGGAAACATGGACACAGACATGCAGAGGGAAGGCGGCCACATGAAGACGGAGGCCAAGGAACGCCAAGGACTGCTGGCGAGCACCAGAGCCAGGAGAGGCGCTTGGAATGGTATGAGGACCCCAGAAGGTGTGCTGACCCCTTGGTTGGGGACTTCTGGCCTCCAGAGCTATGAGAGAATCGATTCTACGTTGTCCAGTTGTGGCACTTTGCTATGCAGCTGGAGAAGGCTCACACACAGGCTGCAAGCCCAGCCTCACAGGGCCCCGGAAGACTAAGGAGGAGGTGCAGGGACGTGCTCACCTGGGCCCAGCGCACAGCAAGCGCCCAGCCCAGATGCTCAGAGGTTGTGATTGGAAACCGTCAGGGCATAGCAGTAAATTCCGCCCTGGCAGTGTGGTTGACGTCCCCTGGGCCTGCAAGGCTGCAGAGACTTCTGATGTTGTCTTCATGAGGATGACAGAGAGGGGTCCTGCGCCTCCACCCTTCCTCTTTAATGCGTCTTACTGGCATTTATCCACAGTTGTTCATCACTTGAAAATTTACTCTGGGTAGGACATTACACAGGCACAGGGAGAGGACTGTGCTGCCAGGGTGTTTGCGATCTCGTGGCACAGAGATGGCAGCAGATGACCTTTCCCTAATGTGACCAGTGCAGCCCATGAAATACCCATGAGGTGTCCTGCAGGTCAGGGAAAGGGTGTGAACAACTCAAGCAGCTGGGCAGCATCCCTGGAGGAGGGGAGGGGCCTGTGGATGGGACAGGAGGGAGGGGTGCCAGGTGCCTGGTGCGGGAGCTGCAGGGTGCGTTGGTGCACTTGGGGAAGGCTGGGCCGATCACTGTGGTAGGGAGCTGGGCTGTGTCCCATGGGTCAGTAGCGCCCACTCTGGATGTCTGCCAGAGTCTGTGGCAGCCTCACAGCCTACAGATCGCAGGGCCCCAACCACATCACACCCGGCAGATGTCTCTGGCCCTCCACCAAGGCGAGGACCACGTGTGGACCGTGCTGGGCTTGAAGCATCTTAGGCTGTGGTCATGGTGCATGGTCTGTGGCGCTATTTGCACTTTAGGAAGAAACTTTCAGGACACAGAGAGGGCAGAGGGGAGACAGGAAGGGAGGTGGTGGCTCTGCCAGGAGGAGCCTCCATTGTCCTGGAACAAGAGGGAGATCAAGGCCCGAATTTACAGTCTGGAGCCAGACGATAGAACAAAGACGCAGAATCCAGGCTGAAAAGGAGGGTTCAGAACTTAGACCGTCAAGTCCCTCCTGGAGGGATTTTGTCTGCTTTGCTCGCTGGTGTGTGCCAAGTGCCCACAAGGGCACCTGGGCCCTGGGAGGCCCACCAGTGTCTGTGGAGGGCTGAGGGCAGTGAGAGACAGTCAGAGAGCTGCCAGGTGTGAGACAGTTGATTGGGACAATGGATGGTCACCTCTATTCATGTGCGCAGCCATGAGAGCGAGAGACAGAAAGAAGAGCTTGTTGCTCCATTTTCTCTCCGGAATGGCAGCGCCAAGAGCCACCGAGAGGCTGGGGAACTTGGGGCGCCCGCGTCAGTCTCATACCCCCGCCTCAGACACGCTCTGAGCACAGCACGGCCAGGCCGTGGTGCCAGCAAGACAGGTGAGGGCCGTGTCTGTGTGGGGCCTGCGAGGTGGCGGGAGGCCGATGGGGCAGCATGGCACGAGGGTCCCCTGCTCCATGAGGTCAGAGTGAGTGATGGGGACACAGAGATGGCGTCTCTCCCCGTGCGAGTGAGCGGAGTTGCCCAGGCCGTCTCCAGCATGGACATGACCTGTGCTGCGGGCGCCACTCCAGGAGCCTCCCGCGGCTGCCGTAACAAGGGACCACGGCAACACGATGTGGATTTATTCTCTCGCAGGGCTAGAGGTCAGAAGGGTCACAGGGCTGTGGTCCTCCTGGAGGCTTGGAGGGGGGAGGATGTGACTGCAGGCCGTTTCCCGCTTCTAGAGGCTGCCGCACTCCGCAGCTGGGGGCCCTCTTCCCATCTTCCAGGCCCTTGCTGCCATCGGGCGCCTCCCACCGGCTTTTGACCCTACCCCCCTTCCCAAAAGCCGCTGGTGATCGGGTATCATCTCCTCATCTCCGGGTCACTCTTTGCTGGGGGCTTGCCCTGCACATGGCGAATGTCCAGCACCACCCCTGATCTCTGCCACGGGTCAGAGTAGCTCTCCCTCCAGTTGTGACAATCAAAATCATCCCCAGACCTTGCCAGCGTCCCCTGTGGGCCAAAATTGACCCCAGGTTGAGAATGACTGACTTAGACCAAAGATTTGAGTGACAGTGACAGTAACATTGGAACTGGTCCCCTGTTAGTACCAATGTGTGTTTCAACAAAGCGGGATACCAATTGTCCTCAGAAGTGCTGTCACTGGCCTTCTGGAAAGGAAGGGACGACCGTCCCCATCCTGCTTGTGGGCCGGGTCCTGACTGGGAATGAGCAGCTCTGCCCTGAGCCGTGGGGTAGCCGAGGCCTCAGGATGTCTCCCGGGATCTAGGAAGCCCCAAAGGCCACAACTCTTTTCTCCCCAGGTCCCCTAATGGGGCTTCCCATGTAGTTTGTTAAGCGTTTCTCCTGCCTTTTTCCTTACTGTCCGGCTTTTGATTTTCATTCTGTCACCATGTCTAATGCCATCCATCATGTGACTGCTCTGACCTTGGGGAAGAAACACAGGGGGCTGGCAGAAATTGGAAAATCGCATAAGCCAAGAATAAGAGTGCGTGTGAGGACCCAGGACTCCCGTTTTGATGCTTGGAGTGTCACCTTCCTGGTCCCCGAGTGCGCTTGCTCGGAGACGCAGACAGGGGTGGCTTCTGGAGGAGGAAACTGCAGACAAAGCACCTGATCGCCAACGGCGAAAGTCCAAGTATTTGACGTTGTTCTCTGACAACAAAACTGCACTGCCTGAGCGTCCTGTGACCTTCCCGCACGGAACAAAGACATTGATGGTTTTCCCTCTTTCCAGGAAGAGGAGCTGGTGGGACAGTTGGGAGGTTCCTTCCTACGAGACAGATGCCAGTTCTCCCGTGCTGGGGTGACATTAACGGATTTGGGAAAACTGCCCTAGGGGAATTCTTTTTTTCCATTCCCTAAGCAGAAGGTAACATTTGCTCAATCTGCTCAGGTTAAATTACCATATTAATTATTCAAAAGACTTAATGCTATCAAACCAAAATCCGTGTACCAGATCCAATGGGGAACCAGAAACAAAATCAATGGGTCCGAAGGCCTTGGCAGCTAATGAATAATTCACTCTCCTCCCCCTTGAAGCTTAACAGGGGAAGAATAAACAGTTTATGTGAGATGCAGAAAAGACAAATGAGAGAGAGATAGACATGTAGACAGACAGATACCTAGATAGGTAGGTGGATTAGATAGATGAGCAGATAGGCAGACACACAGACAGGCAGGCAGGTGGACAGATGACAGACAGGCATATGGATAGGTAGGAAGAGGAGTTGCATGCATAGATGGATGGACAGATAGATACACAGATAGTCCAGCTGTGTCTCTTTGTGCTGAGACCCCCTCAGCTGTGACCGTCTGTGTCAGAAGACACAGCCCCTATTGGGTTTAAAAGTGACCTCGATTTCATGCGTCTTTCAGCGTGACCCTGGGGGAGGGCCGGCCCCTGCAGTGTACCCAGGATGGGTTTCGTGCCATCTATTTATATCCAATCAATTCTAAGTAGGTTTCAGGACTCTGTCTAATCGAATCTGTTGTCCTTCATACACAAAGATGAGACACCTGACCCCTGTGCCCTGCCGAGCCTCCTGGGGGAGTCCAGCTCCTTCTCCTTGAGGCCCAAGAGCTGAAGGGGATGCAGCCAAACGCTGCGTTTGCTCCCCCTGGGTGGGCCGGTTTCAGTGGTCCCTGCACTTTTCTGACTGCTCGGCATATTTACGCACTAACAATAGTGTGAAGAGACCAAGGCTGACCAGGGGCCTGGAGCCCTGAGTGTCGCCTGCCCAGCCTGTCACTTAACCTGGGGGAGCCTGGCATCTGTTGTAGAAAGTGGAGGTCCTAACACTCAGGAGAGGAAGAAGGCATAGCGCAGAGGCTGACCGTGGGGCCGTCCCAGTCCGGAGGGACTCTGCTGTCTGCTCAGAGGCTGGACAGGAAACCCAGTTCACAGCAGCCAGCCCTGGGAGTCTATCGGGGACACTTGTCTCTGGGGCCTAGTAACCCTTGGAGGCTCTGTCTGCAGCCCTCCCAGACCTCACAGCTTCCTAGCCCTGTGGGGTCTCAATCCACTCTGCTGCTCGCCTGAAGAGGCTGCTCCGTCTGGGAGGCAGGGATCTGCTCAGGGGGGCACTGTGTCCAGCGGGGCCTGTGCTAAGTCAGGCGTCTGCTCCGCCCAAAGCCGAGGCTGAGAACTGTCCTCCCGCAGCAACCCTGCCTGGTGTGTCCTGACTTTGTCCTCCACCTCCCCACGCTCCTCCGGGTGTGCAGTGGAGAGGAGTGTGGTGCTGGGAGGCCCAGGGGGCAGCCCCCTTGTGACGTGGGGACCCAGTAACCTCGAGGCTCAATCAGGGTCCGGCCTGGCGCTTCCCAAGGTTCTTTCTGCTCCAACTTCCAGCCCCCAAGCTCGGCTCTCTCCCAGAGAGTCTCGCCTTGCCCCCCACTCCTTCCCATTCCTTCCTCTTCCTCCCCTCCTGCCCTGCCTGCCTCTCTCCTTTGTCAAAGCTTTTGGCAGGGGCGGGGGAGCTTCTTGGGGCATTGGCCAGGGACCCACCCCACACAGCAGGGGTGCAGCTCTAGAGGATGGCCAGGAGGGGCCAGGACCCCCTTTGCAGCTGCGTCCCCCTCTCTAGGCTCTCCATTTTCTTCTCTTCTCTCCTTGTCGACTGTCCCTGCAGCCATCCTGGGGCACTGGCTCTCCAGCTGGAAAGACACGTCTGCAGCCTCCAGCATCCCAAGGACCATGGCTCGGGGACCAGCAGCTCTGGCCGTCTTCACGGCTTCCCGACTCAGCTTCTCTCACCTGACTGTCCTCATCTGTGAAATGGGGACGATTGACGCATCTGCCCCAGAGGGCTGTTGGGCTGTCATGACGACAGTAGTGGTAATGGGAGTAATAATAATAATAATAATAATAATAATAATAAGACCATGTAGGCTGCCAGCTCCATGCTTGTCATAGGGAAAGTGCTCCATACAAGGTGACGGTCATCAGTCCTTACTCCCACAGATGATGTGTAACCTATTCAGGCTCAAGAACGAGAGTATTGACAGTATACAATGATGAATCTGGGCTGTGTCCCCGCAACTGCCAGTGGGGTGTAGCAGACGAGAGGCTGCGTGGTCAACGTGGACGGAGATCTGGGAGAAGGGACCAGGCCCAGATCTGCCCAAGCGCGGAATCACAGAGCCCGGGAAGGTTTTAAAAGCAGAGGGGCTTCTCCTCCTCTACTTCAAGCAGGAGACCTGCTGAGCAGCCACAGAGCCTGAGCATCGCCACCCGGGCTCGAGCTCCCCAGGGATCCTTGTGCAAGGGAGAAGAAAGGTTTAGAGAAGGGATCAGCACCCCCGGGAGTGCACTGGAACTTGGGCCCATGCTCAGACGGGAGGCCCCTCTCTTCAGCCATAGCCACACTCTTGAAGCAGGCTGGTGGGTGGGGCATGGCTACCAGGGGTGACAGAATGCCAGGACGGCTGGTGGGAAGGCCGTGGGCTCCACCTCCACAAGGCCGCAGGTCAGGGAGGACTGCAGGGGCCACTCTGGGTCTGAAGGGCGGCAGGGACGCCAGGACCAGCGCTGCCCGTGGGGAGCTGTGAACGGGCAATTGCATTTTCCCAACTCTGATTATGCAGAGCCGCCTTTAGACATAACTGAACGGCACACTCACCCTTCGCCGTGGAGCTCTGTGTTATTTTCATCTTAATTAGAAACAATTGATTATGTGCAGTGCTTTAGATAAGGCATTTCTTTAATGGGTGCCCCGAGCGCCTTGCCAGTGGACCATCTCCGAAACACCCTCACTAGCTCCTAGGTGGGGCACAGGCAGCGGCCTTGGGGGGAGCAGGTGGCAGGAGAGCGGAGTGTGCACCGTGTGGGCCTTCCAAGAGGGACTGCAATTGCCCACCCCTCGCACCCCATCAAGTTCCTGAGAGTGTTCCACGCCTACTCGGAGGAGTACCCGAACTCCGAGGGTACCCAAACTCACCTGGGGACGTCCCTGTGCCGCTTGGAAGGAGCCAGCGGCTTCTGGTTTTCCCACTCGCCCAGCACCAGCCACAGACAGCCAGTAAAGGACCCCCGTGTGGCAGACACTGCCACTGTCTTGCCGCCACCTGATCCCTCCTGTGCACAGAGTGAGGCCACGCTCCCCGTCCCTCTGTCTGGGTGGCTCTGGGCAGTGGGTGGGAGGAAGAGGACACCCACCCGAGCTTTCCAGAGCAGCAGTGCCGTGTGCTGGGCGCAGACGCTGGCCAGGCACTGAGGGGCAGGGCCACAGAGTGGGAGGCCCCGGCCCCTGAGCCCACGGGAGCTGCCAGCCCATCTCACCTCGAACTGCTGGGGAGAAAGCAGTTCCTATCACTGAGTCACTGTGTACGCGAGGGTCTGTTGTCTGAGCCTGGCCCCTTCACGGAGGTGCCCCCATCAGCCTGCATGGGCAGAGCACTGGCTGAGGGGCAGGGCATACTCGCTGCGAGCGGGCACATTTGGGAGACTTCAGGGAGAGGTCCTCATTCCATGTGCACGAGAGCATCTCACTCTCACCACATCCATGAGAAGCAGATACTCCCATGTCTGTTCTGCAGGTGAAGAAACCAAGGCACAGATGCCCTTAGGCCACTGGCCCAAGGCGACAGCCAGCAGGTGGTGGGGCCAGAGCCCAGACAGCCTGGCCGCAGACGTGCTTGGCTACGGGGTGGAGTCCAGCATGGGGCTGCGGTCCTGCAAGAGGCGAGGCTGGAGGCTGCCTCTCTAGTCCTGCTGATGCTTCCTCCACCTCTCCCTGCTGGAGGCTATTCTGTGTCCCTTAGTACACACTGCAGGCACTGGGCTAGGTGCCAGGTGGTCACCATGACAAGAGCAATGTGGCCCTGCACCGTGTGGGTTCACGTTGGGGGAGACAGGTGGTAAAAAGCAACCCCAGCAAGTGGAATACTTGTGGTGGGCTGTGGGGAGCCAGGGCATGGCAGGCGTTCAGTGGGGAACTGCACACTGAAGTCTGGGGTGGAGAGGCACCGGCTCGGGGCTCCCAGGGGCAGAGGGGATGGCCAGAGAACTGGCCTGGAAGCACGACAGAGCTGGGTGGCTCATGGTCCATAGGGAGGAGGGTGGCAGGGACCGGCCTCCTCTCTGCTGTCAGGGTGCCTTTCGGAGCCTGTCTTCCTTTAGGCCCTCCGGCTGGAGCCCTGACTCCTTAGAGGGCAGGACAGTGGAGTGGAGGAGGAATAGCCAGCTGGGGTTGGGAGGAAGGTGGAAGAGAGGCTGTCCTGGGGCCCAGTCCTGCCTGGAATATGAGCAGGGGACAGCTCCTGAGTGGTCCAGACAGGCCACCCCTCCCCACGAAGGGTGAAGCCGTCCTTTAGCGGCAGGGCGTCAGGCACGAGGTCTGCAGTCGGCTTTGCCTTGCCGCTTGCTGGGTGGGACCAGAGCTAGCTTGGCTTCCCTCCTCTGCCCACCCTGCAGGGTTTGGTGGGGTCCCCTGAGTGTGCATCTGAGGCACTTAGCACCGCGCTGGCACCCAGTGGCTCTCTCCACCCCTCGCCCCTCCTGGCCCCATCTGCAGCCAGAGAGGTCCTGGCTTCTGCCCTGTGCGGCTGCTCCAGGACAATTGATGGCCCCGACAACTGCACTTTAGCCCGGGCCGCGAAGAACGAGCCCCGAATCCGTGGCGTCTCAGGAATCGATCCTGTAATATCTTTATACTGTGCTAGAGGATGAAGTGAGGAGATGAGGACGTACCCTCTGAACTCCCCGCAAATCTACGAGCATGTAGTGTTTGAGTCGTGGGTCGTGGACCTTCTGGCCCCTGGCCCATCTGTGGGGGAGGCCTGGGAGCGACACGGTGACTTTCAGAGCCCAGAAGCCACTCCCGGAGCCCAGCACTGCCCTTTCCTGGTCACTCCAGGTCCCTGGGCCTTGGGATGAGAAGGGCTCTGCGAAGTGTCAGGGGTTACACACACACGCATGTGTTCTGTAGCGCTGGGGTCCTCCGACAGAACGGTGGTGTCTGCGGGGACCACACTGCTGATTCCTGAGAGGTGAATTGTGTGCTCGGGTTGCGCCTCAGGCTGGTGTCCCTCTGAGCCTCGCCCTGCCCACTGAGGGAGGGGAGAGAGGCTGTGTCAGTCTCTGGAGCTGTGGTGGTTAAAGGGGGCTCCAACTGGGCCGAGCTCCGGACAGTGCTCTGCTGACCAGCCGAGAGGGCGTGGCGGGACTCGGACAGTGAGGCCCTGCCCCAGGGCTAGCCCATGCCTTCAAGAAGAAACTCAGAATATTCTCCTCTGCAGCAAAACATCCATCCAGGTCCTCTTATTTTTCAGAGCACCTCTGGTGAGAAGTTGACTTATTTGCCATTGCTCAGAGACTAAAAAAAATGACATTATTTCCTGGCTCATCCTGTGAGCAATGTTTTCTTCCTTAAAAAAAAAGCATCACTGTCTCTTCCTGTTGGCTCAGCTGCGTGGGTCACTCGCTGGTTCAGATAAGTCACTGTGGTCACACGTTGGTGAGCTTTCCCGGCCAACAGACGTAGCGGAGGCCAGAGGCTCATCTGTCTGCCGCCAGCGGCACACCCTCTGTCACCCTCCCAGGACAGAACCGGGCGCTGAGGGAGAGGAGGCAGTACCTGGCTGGACAGCAGAGGAGCAGCCCTGAGTCAGGACATCCCCCAGACTAATGGGGAGACAGCCCTGATCCGCCAGTCAGAGGGGGGAGACACAGCTCCAATCTGGCGGTCAGAGGGGGAGGACACAGCCCTGATCTGCTGGTCAGAAGGGGAGGACACAGCCCTGATCTGCTGGTCAGATGAGAGAAACATGCCGTCAATTCTGCATGGGTCTGGAGTTGAATGGGAAAGGCAAGAAGGCCAGATCTTTTCCTCTGGGAGTTCCTGGCCTTCTTGGGGGAGGCTGCACTGCTCCCACAGAGGTGGGAGACCATGGTCCTTGCCCTCCAGGCATCCTACATCTGATGGGGAAGGTCAGCTGCTATCCATGGAAAGCACAGGTTGGCACCAGACACAGGGAATTGCAGCTTCAGTGACAACCACCACATGCCAGGGGAGGGGGAGGGGCCGATGGGGTTTTATTGCCCCTGGAAGGAGTAGGAGGCACGGTAGCCAGCCGAGAGAGGGCGCATACAGTCAGCCCTTCAGGTGTGCTCAGTCACTGAGCAGTGGTGTGGCCGGGAACCTGGCTCTGGCCGGCTGCTGAGGGTGCCTGGGGCAGGGGGTCTGCCTGGGGCCAGGAGTCCTGAAACAGGAAGGGAGAGCAGTGTGAGAAGCTGGGACTAGGTGGGGCTTGGGGGTCTACGTCACGTCTGCAACCAGCATTCAAGCTCTGCCTGGGGTCCCCTCACCAGCCAGCTTTCCAGAGACCCCAGAAGTCCCCATCCCTGAGAGCACAGACTGCGGCCCAGGGCACTGCAGTCCCTCCAGGACACAGGCATGAGTCGTGACCTCCCTGGATCCTGAGGCCTGGGACTCCAGAGGCCTCTGGGGCAGCCCATTGGAACCCCTGCGACTCTCAGACCTCCGAGGGCAGGTAGTAGGAAGGGGCACCAGGGTTCTGAGAGGCGCCAAAGCCACAGCCAAGGTCGGCCTCTGCTGCAAGAAGCTGCCAGCTGTGATTGCCGTGGTGCTGAAACCATCGTGCCTGGCCCTGGATCTCTGTGTGACATCCTGTCTCTGGCCCAGGGCCCTTGGACCCCCAGCAGAGCAGGCAGCTATCCGCCTGTGTGTGGGCATCTGACGATCCCCATCACAAAGCCTGCCCCTGGTGTGCACGTACCCGTGCATGGAAGCACAAGGTCATGGGGTCAAAGACCCCGGGCTGTTTTCTCTGTGCCCTGCACAAACGCTCATACCGTGCCCTGAACTCAAATGCCTGGTAAACATTTTTGGATGAGTAGGAAGAGAAAAGATAGATTCCACCCGGCCAACCTCCAATCCAGTCTCTGCCCACCCGTGGGAGAGGACTGAGGAGGACAGCACAAACGACCCAAAAAGGGGACTGTATTTATGAATCATTTTATTCTTCTAAGAGACCCTCCAGTCTCCACCTGTGTGATTGTTGGAGTCCTCAACCCCCCCAAGTGTGGACTGGGCTCCCCGGGGGCTTCCTGTGACCTTCCTCTCAAGGGCAGCATGTGCGGTCGATGGCGGGCATCAAGAAACCTCCAGCGCCCACGTCCATGAGGGGTCGGGTTGCAGGGGCCAGCGCGAGTGCCCAAGTGCTCTCTGTCCTTTCTGGCCCAAGTTCACGTTCAATAAACCTCCCGACGCCTTCCCCAGTCACTTGAGCCAGCATCGATCTCCCTCCCCCCAGCACTGGGCATCTTGTTTTCTGTTGCATGTGTAGGAACACAGTATTTTTCGTTTTCATTTTGTTCTCCAATTTCCTGAGTATTCGTCTTTCTATAGGATTAATGTCTGATTCATCTTCAACTCACTGGGCCTGACCTTTTAGGAAGTTATTGAATAAATGAGCAACTCCTGTAACTTCTGCTCCCCCAAAATGGAAAGGCATTGCTTTAAGTTCCAGGAGCTGCGAGCCCTTCTGTTTGCGCTCTTGACAATTGTGAGTGACTAATTAGACCGGCACTGTGTCTATTCGCAGTGTGTACGGGAAGCCCAGGCAGTTTGGCCCCAGAGCCCACGGGCGCTTACCGAGAAGCAACAACTGGAGCCCTGTCCAAGTGAACTGGTTTGTAAGCTCAGGAGCAGGGAGCGGGAAGAAAAAAGTCAGACCTCTTATGCTAGAGAGAGAGGGAATCCTTAGAGTGGAAACACAGGGCACGACAGACCACCTAGCCCAAGGGAATGATCTCGTGATTGAGCAAACAGGTCTTGAGCGGGTGGGGAGAGGGCCGGTGCCCCACCTGGCGATGAGCAGGATGCCTGGACTTCTCCCCCTGTCACCTGGGCAGCAGCAGGGCCTGTAGGATATGGTCGTTGAGAAAACTGGAAGAACCTGCAAGCAGGTGGAGCCTTATGCCGAGTCTGGGTACCATGTTCCTAAATTGAGGTGGTCCTACCAAGTGGTGGGCCAGACTTGCAAGTATGGCTGGGTTTCTCCAACTCAGTGAAAATAGTGTAGTTGCAGGCAGGTCCCTTGTTAGGCTGCGGGTCCCTCTGCGTGTGATGGAGAACCTGAGATGAATGGCTCAGCAGCAGTGACGCTCCAGGTCTGAGCCAGGCAGAGAAGCAGCCCCCGGAGACCCAGAAGCCTCCTCCTGGGTGCTGCCCTCAGGGTGGCCCTCGCCCGGTGTGTCTGCCTTCAGCTGTGAGCAGCAAGGAGAGAGGGTCACGCATGCCCCTCTTTCAAGGCACGGCCCAGAAGGCACCGCGTCACCTTGGCTCCCATGCTAGGCTCCCACGAGGACACGCCCAGTCACACAGGGGAGGCATTCGGGCTTTTGTCAGGTGGCCACGTGTTCTGCCAAGACTTGGGGAGCAGAAAACAGACATGGGGGCACCCATCTCCCCCATGTGTCTGCCTGCAGGTGAATTTGACCAAGGCCGACATCCATGGGGGCTTTTCCAGAAGGGCTTGCTTGCACTGTCTCCTTCAGCACCTGTTACATGCACCTGCCCTGTGCTGCCCGTATCATTGTATTCGAGGTGGCTCTGGGTTTGCTCTCATGTTACAGAGGGAGCCGTGGCCAGTTCAAAGTCAAGCTGCTGGGGTCTGGGGGAGCCAGGTGTGGACCTCGAGCTCCCTGACTCTGCTTGCTCCTTGGCGGGTTGTGTGCTCCCGCAGGCAGGAGAGGGTGGCTTCTCCCCCCGCTAGGCTCCCAAAGCCTCATGCCCCACCAGGACAGCGCTTTGCAAAGCTGTTGACCTGTTGACTTAAGATGCAGGGCTCACTACTGTCCCGTGAGCCTTACGGTTGTGCAGCATGCAGTGGGCAGGCGCGATGCTGGATGTCATGAGTGTCTCGCTTCGGGTGTTGCATTTTAACAGTCGATCTGTCCCTGTGCCCCCTGCCAGGCTTGGACTCGGGGCTTCTCACCACCCCCTTGGCAGCACCGGTCCCCGGCCTCTGCCAACGAGGGGATGGAAAGTCTCCCTTGGGACACTGGAAGCCCCGTGCTACCTGCTCCCTCCTCTCAGCCCAGACCCTGCCAGTCACTGGCCACAGTGATGGGAGGATATGCAGAATTCAGACTCTTGTCCTTGGGCCGGGAAACTGCTGTCATCCTCTGCTCTCACCCTCTGGGACATCTCCCTTACCCCACACGTGGGATTAATTGCACCCCCCATCCACCCTGCTCTCTGCCACGTCTGTGCCCCTCTGAGCACGAGACACAGAGCCTGGCGAGAGGAGGGGATTAGGTTACGTCTGCGGAGTGAGAGCGCTGAGGGATCAATAGGAGATTAATGGCCCTTGCTCAGGGGTGGGGGCGCTGCCCAGGCCCAGAAGTGTTTCTCCCCTCTGCTCCAAGCTTCCCCAGCCGGCGGCGACCTTGGTCCATTCCTATCCCCTTCTCAGAGACGCAGTGTCTTCAGCGGGGAAAGGAGGACGCCACATAGTTAGTTCTTAGGTCCTTTCTAGGTGCTAAAACCCTTCCCAGCCTGTCTCATCCCCTTGTCGCCCTGACCAGGCTGGTGGGCCAGAGCTGTGGAAGAATCAGGAGCAATCTCTCCACTGCTGCCTGGGCTGGTGCCCCTGGCCTACACCCCCTGTCCAAGCCAGGGCCCTGGTGGTGGGTGGTGCATGCTTGAGCAGCAGCCCCGCAGACGTGGTGTGCATCCAGGAGCTGCTGACCCAGCAGACCCTGCTGCCTGATCTCCACTGCAAGGAGGGCCAGGCTGGGCAAGGAACGTGGGTTCTGGGGTCCGACCCCCTCCAGGTGCAGGGAGGTGGGGAGGTTGGGCTGAATTCTGGGCAGCAGAGGGTAAGGAATGGGGGTCCCAGAGATCCAGATTCCACAGCTCCAGCACCTGGGTGTCCAGATCATGGGGTTGCCCTGGCTTCATGGAGCTGTGCTCTCTTTCTGAAGGTCTTGGCCACCTGCGATTGATTCTGAACACTGATGCTTCCTGGCTGGAGGGCCAGGAGGACCTGTGGCAGCCCTGTGGCCCTGGGCTGCCCCCCCACCTTTGCCCAGGGGGACAGACCTGACTCTGTGATGCTTGGACACAAGCCTGGTCTCCAGGGGACCATGCTGTCAGACTCAGCGGGGCATGGACCCAGCTGCTGCCACTTGCAGAACTTGGGACCTTCTGTGCCCTGTCCAGAGCTCCCGGGACAGCCCAGGATGAATGTTCACAGGTTGCCCAGCTGATGCTGCGGTTAAGTTCATTCCCACACCATCCTCTTCTGTTCAGCACGAGTGACGGTGACACAAGTATGTGGCTGATCTGAAGGTGCTTTCTTTTGTGTGCTGTGCTCATCTCTGAGGGAGTGCCCACTCATTCATTCACCGTGCACCTATTGAACACTGACTGTGTGCCCGAGACTGTATGCTAGGGTGGGACAGGCCCCCAGCTCCAGCCTCTGCGCACCCCTCGCCAGGCTGATGGACGAAGGTACAGTCTCCTGCTGTCCTCGGACTCGCGTGTAGCCCAGGCAAGGAAATTGCATTTCGAAAGAGCTTCAGTGCTATGGGAGACACCAAACAAATACTAACTGTGGTTCCTCTCCATCCTGTTGCACTGCCAGCTGTTGGGAGGGACAGATGTTCCACCAGCTGAGGCCTTGCCGCAGCGAGCCACCACGTGGTGTGTGTGTTCTGAGCTGGCGCCATCCTTGCTTGTCTTGGGTGAGACTAAGGGTGACAGACCCCTTGGTCTCCTGGCCCTGCGCTGCCCAAGGCTTACCTGGGAACTGACCCAGAGCCCAACTTTGACGAGGCTGTGCTGTGACCCCAGGTCTGGGGTTGGGAGTCTCCCCTGGGCCACCCTGACAGCTTGGCCTCTCCCAGGAGTGGGTGCTCATCACCTGCCAGGCATCAAGAGCCGTTCTCAGCCTCAAGGGATGCTTTTGACTCCAGAATTCGACATTCATTTACGCAGGTACCACTGAGTGCCCACACTGCCCCAGGGCTGTGCCAGGCCTTCTGGACAGGGAGGGGCCAAGGCCTATGTCCCCACTGCAGGGAGCGGGCCAGCTTGCCACTGGCGTCCACAGGGCAGAGCCAGCAAGGAGGGGCCCAGGAGAGCCCACAAGGAGAGGACGCTGGCGGGGGAGGGCACCGGGAGGTGTGGAGGAGCCCTGGGAGGGTGGGAGGTATTCTGGGGAGAGCTGGGGATACGGGGGCTCATGTGAGGGGCCCCTGGCTCATCCACCTGAAGCGGGCGTTATCACTCACTCATCTGTCTAGCTGTGGGCCACACAGTCATGCTTAAGTGAAAGCTCCAAGACAGACCAGAGCTCTGAGCCTGGGAGCACCATTTGCTGCCCATGGAGACCTGGGGCAGGCGGTGCCTAAACCTGGGGAAGCCTTAGTTTTTATCGCTGTGAAATGGGTCGAGGGTTGCACCTGCCCCCAAGGATGCCGTGAGGATTCATTCGGTGACACGGTGTCTGGAAGACCTCAGCATGTGGGCCTTTGCTTTGAAACCATATTTTTAAACCCAATTCTCTTAAAATAGGGCTATGCTTAAGCCAGATCGGGGTCCCAGGCCCTGGGCAGGCACGACCCTGCCAGGGAGATGAGCTGTTTGCTGGCTGGGCAGTTAGAGCTCATGGTTTTCTGCGTCACAGTCATGTAGTGACCCACAGGTAATCACAGCCCCACACCCGACTTTCTGGCCTCAGAGGAGGGGCGTGTCCATGTGCTGGGCCCGCTCGGCCACCCATGAAATCTTCAGGAAGCATGAATGGCGTGGTGTTGGCCAGAGAACGAGGGTGCAGAAGGACATAGGCCCAGCGCACATGCACAGTTGGACCAGTTTCCCCCGGTGTTTGGAGTCGAGGGCTGTCGTTCTGAGTGGGGCTGCCCTGGCCCAGCTGTCCCTCGCTCCATGCTTGCTCTGCCCACCAATGCTGCTGGCTGCCCGGGTGCTCTGCTCCCTGCTCCTGTGCTCAGGTCTGTCCCTTCCTGGTCTGCTTTTCAAACTTGTTCTTTAAGACCTATCTCAAAGGCAGCCTCCTCCACGAAATCCTCCCTGACTCCCAGGCAGAAGCCGCCTCTTCCTCTTTCCACACTGGCCCTGGGCAGGACCCCTGAGGGCCAGTGCTGGTGTCTAGCTCACTGCAGCTCCAAATCCAGCTCAGGAGGCGTCCCCTGAAGCTGCAGGAGACGCTGACTGCCTGGACAGTGGGGAGACAGCAGCCACAAGTGAGCGAGGCCCTCCTGTGGTGTCATGTGTCCAGGAGGAGGAATGTCCCATGCATCTTGGGCTGGGATTCTCAAGCCCATGTCTATGAGGAGGTGCCAGGGGGGCCAGGCCTGCAGGGAAGGCGTGTGGCAGCTGTCACATCTGGGCAGCTTCCAGTCCCGCACACCCCCATGCCGCACTGCAGGATGAACACGGCCTCCATGGCTCCAGTGAGGGGGCTGAGGCTCGGGGTCAGACAGCTCAAGGAGGCCGGGCCAGGATTCAAACCCGGGCCCGACTGATTCCCAAACCGAGTCTCAGCCCCAGGCTGCTGAGTCAGTCACTGCACTCTCGGGAACTTTGGGGTAACCTGTTCTCCACGCCGGGGCCTGACCTCAGGCTGCGGGGAC
The DNA here is from genome assembly GCA_963575035.1 of Avahi laniger. Classification (NCBI taxonomy): domain Eukaryota; kingdom Metazoa; phylum Chordata; class Mammalia; order Primates; family Indriidae; genus Avahi; species Avahi laniger. The sequence goes on from CAUYSK010046908.1 coordinate 35,896, forward strand.
TCTGGGCCAGTCCTCTGTGGCTTGACATCACAAGCTGTTTTCTGATCCCCTGGACCTTGCTGCCTTGGAGCAGAGCTGGGTGACAGGATGCTCAGTTCCTGAGTTGGAAGGGACCTCAACATTTTCCAGGGATCTTCCAGCCACTTCAGGAGTTCAAGTTCCAGAAAACTTTTGGGGACAGTGAGCTCAGCTCCCTGAGGGTGGCCTGGACTCCGAGAAAGTGCTTCCTCTGGGAGTGGCGTTGCCTCTTCACCCCTACCCAGGAAGGGGCCTGCATCTCCGAGTTTCCTCCCCATCCCAGGAAAGGGCCTCTGGCCCACGTGCCCCTGAGCCTGGCCACCGCTGGGCACCGAGGGCCACTGAGCCGCAACGTCAGGGGCTTGGACCACCATGGAGTGGGTGTCTCTTGTTCTCTCGCCCACTCTCAGGCAGTGTGCACTACACACCAGCCGGGTGGGCACTGGCATGCACGAGGCCCACCCAGGAATGCGGCTGGGGCCGGAGCCCGCCAGCTCCCAGCATGCTCTGGGAGTGAGCATTTTGCTCAGTTTTTCTGGGAGGCCTCACTTTTTGACAGGAGCACTACAGACCGCAGACATGCCACTGCTTAACTGTAGACTCCAGGCACTGCCTCCCAGAGCCCCGGGACCTGCGTATTGTGAAGGGCACCGGTATGGGTCCCAATTCCAGCTCCAGCCCAGTGGCCCCAGGTGGGCACCCAGCATACGTGTGCGGGTCCTGGGAAAGTCCTATCCAGCATTTGCGCGTTTCATCGAGGAGGGCCACACCATTGAGGGGGCACCAGCGATGAATTTAGGATCGGTGGGAAGTGTTCCAGAGAGCCAGTGAAGACTGAAGAAAGGGTCGCTGTCACTCACATTTGTTTGTGGTGCACCCCTCTGTCCCACCGTCCACCCAGGAGGGCCTCCCTGTCTATCTCCACAAGCATCCCACCCGGGGGCACCTGTGAGTCCCGCTGGCTGTGTGTGCCAGGCCAGCACTCTCCACCGTGCACGGCAGGTCCCGTCCAGCCAGCACCCTCTGGCCTCTGACTCTGAGGACTGTCCCTGCAGCCCCTGGACCTTGCTGCCTTGGAGCAGAGCTGGGTGGCAGGATGCTCAGTTCCCGAGTCGGAAGGGACCTCAACATTTTCCAGGGATCTTCCAGCCACTTCAGGAGTTCAAGTTCCAGAAAACTTTTGGGGACAGTGAGCTCAGCTCCCTGAGGGTGGCCTGGACTCCGAGAAAGTGCTTCCTCTGGGGGTGGCGTTGCCTCCTCAGGACCCCCTGCCATGGCCTCCCCACTGATCTGGGCAGCGTGGACCCTGCTGGGACAGGGTGTGGTGGGGGGACAATACCGTCCCCTGAGACATTTGATTCTTCGGGGTGAAGCCTGAGGGATCCCAGTGGATCCGAGGTCTGGCTGAGGCAGGGTCCCGAGACGGCTCTGGGTGTGGAGGGGCAGCCGGGCACTGCTCCCTCGCCTGGTCACTGTGTGCAGAGTTACGTCACCTGAGAATCAGGAATAATCTTACCTGGCCTTACACAGCCACCCGCTGGTGCGAACGCCCAGCACGAGTGGTTGGTCTGTGCCTCCACCTGGGTGGCCAGGAGGGAGTCGGATGGAGACCGGGCCTGGGGTCCAGGCAGCCTACGGCTGGGCCCCGACTCCGTGTCTCCCGTGGACTTGCTCTGCCTCCAGGGAGCAGTTCTGCTCTCTAGGTCTCTCTCCCCTGCACGATGTGCTGAGGCTGAGATAGGTGGATCTCGAGGTTCTCTTCATCCCAGGCACCCTGCAGCCTCAGTTTCCCCAGGATGCAGCCAGCCTATCCCCTGCCTGGGGCTTCAGGGTGGACAAGAGATGTGGCTGGTTCCAGGGACCCATTAAGTCACATGTCTCCAAGAAAGGTTTCGTGCAGATGAGGTTGGACAATTATTCCTATTTTATTAAGTGCCACTTAATTATTAAAAAATTAATGAGCCTTTATAACTGTGTAAAACATATCTGATTACATAGACACTTGAAGTCAATAAATATCTTTAGAGAACCAATTACCACTTAATTAAGGGACACTATTGATGACAGTCAGCCTGTTCCTGTAGATGAGAATGGTCAGTGTCATGGGCAGGTGCACAGGTGGCAACCTGGGCCATGGTGATCACCTGGGCCCCTCCTCTCTGTCCCCACGGCTGCTGGCCACACTTCCTGAGGGACTTTCTGTCCTGGCTCTGCTCCCAGCCCTGAGGGCCCCTTTACCCTAAGATGCTGATGCCTTTGGAAAGCGTCTCAAGGTTGCTGGTGGGGGACACTCTTCTCTGTCTTCCCTCTCTGTGCCATCAGATTGTTTGTGCCCTCCAGGCCCCTCCCCATTGCTTGGGTGCTCTCTCCCTCTCTCCCTCTCTCCCTCCCCCTTCCTGTCTCCCTGGTCTCTCCCTGGCGTCTCTGCAGCTGTGGTGCGTGTCTTAGGAGACTAACCATGGTCTGTCTATAGGAGCCTCAGTGGCATTTAACTGCTCCCACAGGAACATGTCCCTCTGAAGCTGAGATGCCTGGGACTGGACCTCGTCCCCCAGAAGTTCTGGGCCTGACTTGGGCCCTTCTGTTCCCCTAGAAGGATCTGGGCAGCAGGGGAGGCAGGGGCCCTCCGGCTTGGTGCCCAAGCCTGTCACCTGCACACACACAACCCTCGTAAATGAGACTCCCCGGTGAGCCTCGATCTTAAGTTTCCTTCAGGGGAGAGGGTGGAGCCTGTCTCGGGCATCTTCCTTGATGCTCAGAATTTGGCTGGTCCTTGAAGGACTGTGGTGTCTGCACAGGCCAGCAGGATGGGGGACAGTGGCGGCCTGAGGCCTGTGGCCAATTGGTGGAAAATTAACCCCTCCCACTGGTGAGGGGACATCAGAATCACCTCTCCTCTCTGCATAGTAAACGTCAGCGAAGTGTAATTTACACGCAATAAAATGTATCCTTTTAAGTGGCAGTTTGATGAGTTTTGACAAATATATAGCATAACCATTAGTACAAGCAAGACATAGCACATTTTCATCACTCCCAGAAGTTCACCTTGGGTGTGGGTCACCCTCTCTCCCCCAGAGATCAGCAGCTGGTCTGCTGCCATCCCTGTACTCTCGGCGTTTACAGAAATGGCACGACCGCTGGGCCCGCAGGCCTGTCCTCCTGCCTGTCCTGTCTGTGACCAGCCTCCACGTCCATCCCTTCTTCCGCCGATGGCCCTTGGGTAATTTCAGTTTTTGACCTGTTGAGAGACTGAGAGAGCAGGGCCTGCCCGGGCCACGCATGCAGGAAGGGCTGCAGGTTCTGTGCTCCCTCCCGGAGCCAGCCCGGCTACCCTGGTCCTCAGCTCAGCACACAGAGGACACGCCTGCCAGCTCTCTGCCCCCGTTCAGGGAGGAGGACACAAGCCAGGTGGCTTAGAGGCGTGGGCAGATGGTTCCAGGGGGGAAGGCACCTGATGGGTTTCTAATTCACATACACGTACGCTCACATGCAGGTGCACCCCCATGTATTTGCACACGTGTGCACGCAAACGCCAGCCGCGGTGGCCCCGAGATGTTCAGCCAGCGTCCTCACTTCAGTTATGGTTCTGGAGTAAAACATTTTCTTTCCTAAGCGTCCTGGAGTTGCAGCCTACCCAGCTGCCAGCCGTACCCACGCCGTGGAGGCCTCCCCAGGCCCCGCTGGGAGGTTTCCTGTTAGGACCTTTTGCACGATTAAGGCTTGGACTTGGGTGCTGGCTGTGGAGGGGGAGGAGGGGACAAGTGGGGAGCCTGGACTCTGCCAGGTGGGCAGGGCTGCGGTCTGGAGTGTGCCCTGCACTGCTGGTCAAGGTAGGCACACCCACGACCCGGGACCAGTGTCCCCACTCTTGGGTGGGGGACAGGGAACTCCTGCTCATGGAAAGGCTGTGTCTGGCACGTATTTGTGGTGGGGGGGGTTGAGGTCACCTGGACACCCGTCGTGGGGAGGTGGAGGAACTGGGGACGGCCCCTGAGGCGAGCTTGGCAGAGGTGGAAGGAAGCGTTAGGTGACCCCCTAAGGGCAGAGGGAAAAGACAAGCGATCGAGTGAGGTTAATGACAGGAGTTAAAAATATGTTCGGAAATCACAATGCACATTTTGCCAAAACATAATTGAGCCAAAAGATCCACCTAAGCCCATTAGATGGTGATCCTTGGGTTGGGAGGAGCAAGGGGACAAAAGGGACAAAGAGCTAAAGCAGATGAGGGAGGGGCCCTGCCTGGACCCTGAGCTGCCCGGAGGGGCGGAGGGAGGACGGGAGGAAGGGGAGGCGGAGGGGGAGGCCCCCGCCAGCTGCCGCGTGGCTCGGCTGTCTGGCTGCTCAGGACAGGGCCGGGCATCCTTGCTTGTTGTTGTCAGACGATCCTCTCTGGGGACCAGCAACGGTGTGACCTGTGCTTACGGCTGTGCGTTCATTCTTTCATTCTTCCACCAATCCTATAAACACTCACGTGTGCCAACCCTGAACCAGGCCCGTGCTGTGTGCTGGGCCCCCGAAGAGGCAGGAGGTCACTTGTCCCCCAAGGAAGTTCCGAGGAGGCTCCTGAGCAGGCCGAGGGCACCTGGGGGGCTGCCTGGAGAAGGTGGCACTGAGCAGTGAGGAGGGGCCAGGGTGGGGAGTGCAGGGCGAAGGGGCCCGGATGCTGTCCTCTCTGGTTCTCCCCATCTCTTCAAGGGGCGCATAATGGAACTTTCCCTATAGCCCCCTCCCCCTCCCGGAGGCTTAAAGGAAGAAAGAACAGAGGTGCTGCGGGGACCAATGTTAGCCCTGGTCTGCTTCCCTGGGGGGTGGGTGGTAAGGAGAGCCCCCCTCTGCTCCCCGCACCCCCTCTGCAGCAGCCTCCCCTGGCCTGGGGAGCCTCAGATACCAGTGGACCCCGATCTGCCTCCCCCTTTGCCCTCTTGCCAGCTCGTCCGAGTGCCCCAAAGACACACCAGGAGGAGAAACGCATGACGCCCACCCTGCCGCCAACTCCTACGCCGGGTTCCTGGTCTTTGGAGATGGAACGTGAATTGCCGTCCAAGGTCTGGACATTTCTTCTTCCTTTCTCTCAACCTCACGTCCACAGGCTGTAAAGTCCAAATAGATCAGCCTGCCGGCCCCCGCAGAGCAGAGGTATCCATCTGCACTCCTCCCCCTAAGAGTCCCCCATGGCTCCTGAGCACACAGAATGGAGGCTGGGCTCCTTCGTGTGGCATCTGAGGCCCTCCTGGGTCTGGGCCTCATGCTTCTCCAGCTTGGCATCTGCCCCCACTCCGTTGTGTGCCACCCTCCAGCTGCATTAAGCTGCTCCTTATTCTTGTACAAATGCACAGAACACAGGGTTGGGAGGAGCACAGAACACAGGGTTGGGAGGAGCAAGGGGACAAAAGGGGACATACACATGTCCTGAACAGATAGGACAGGTGGAGGAAGAAACAGTGCCCTGGGGTTTCTGTGTGGGGCCCGTCCCCTGTGGCACCTCCAAGGCAAGGACAGCCAGGGGAAAACACGGCTGGGCAAGGTCAGCGTGACAGCATGCTGAGATCACGCTGACACCATTTCAGAGAGCACGACAGCGTGTCTCAGAACCATGGCCAGTTAGTGACCCGTCAGGTTCTTGCAGGGCAGCTGCTCAAACTAGGTCAGAGGCTGGGCCGCCTCCCTCACGCCCTGGAGGATGCAGTGTGGCCACAGGAAAGGGTTAAGCTTGTGTGTGATTATTTACCCATTTGGCTAATTGGATTTTAATAAACCATTTCACACTGCAGCTTGCAGCAGTGCTGCGGGAGGAATTTGTGTGGGCTTTGCCAGGAAGCCTCGCTGGCGTTGGAAACTGACCAGCAGGCTGTACGGAGGCTGGGGGACCAGGGGAACCTCTAGTCCTTCACCCTGGCACCACCCAGCCAGCCTCCGTTGCTCGTTTCCACCCTTCCTTCCTTCACTGGGCACCCACCATGTGCTGATGCCGAGGGCAGCGGCGAGGGGGCCAGACCCTGCGCCCCGGGCTCACAGTCCAGTGTGGGGGGAAGCCCCGATGACAAGCTCACGGCCCCCACATGCTGGGGCTCGCCTGTTCCAGGCTGTCAGGGCCCTTTGCATGCATCAACTCATTAGAGACTCTTACCGGAGACAAAGGCACAGAGATGCGAAGCTACTGGCCCGAGGTTACACAGCTGCAGGTGGAGGAACCAGGATTCAAACCCAAGCCGCCCTCTCCCACAACGGTGCTTGCCAGGAAGCCCTCCAAGGTGTCCCGCTCTTTTCAGAAGAAGGTAGATGGCTTGCCAAGGTGGCCTTTGCTGGCCTTTGTCTCCCTGGCTACTCCTGTCCCCTCTCTGGCCAACGTCCCCTGCCCCAGGCTTCAGTGCCGTATTCTAGATGGAGTGCACGTCACGCGTCTTGGGTGCGAATCCCGACCCTGCCCCTGTTGCTGTGGCTGTGAGCAGGAACCCAACCTCGGGGGCCTCAGGCTCCATGTGCACAGGGAGGACACTAACAGCTGCCTGTCCCGTGGACGAGGCAGAACATGCCGTGGACAGAACCCGGAGTGCAGCAGAGGCTTGACAAATAGCAACTTCTGTCTCCTTTCCTCCCTTGGAGTAAAAGCCCAAGAGGAACCGCGAGTGTGGCAGCGGCCCCTGCACCTCCGGCCTGGGCAGGGGAGGGCCTGGGCGGGGTCTCCAGGCAGCCACACGGCTGCTGTAACGAGTGGGCCAGAACCCTTCCTGCCGCTGGGATCTGCTCACTGTTGATGGGGGTGACGACCCCCCTTTGATCCCAGCTGCCCCCGTCACCAGCCTCTCTCTCGTCTCTTTCTCTTTCGTCCAAGTGAGGACAAAACCCTTTTGTGCACTTGACCCTCGGCACAGCTGAAAAGCCTTGGCATTGTCAAAGAAAACATTTCAATTAGAGCTAAAAGCCGAGTGAGAACAAAAAAATAAGTAAGTAAATTCAAGAGCAAATACTAGTGATGACTTCAAAGTCTAGGTTTGACACTGCAGGAAGCCTGGGGAGAGCTGTGAAGAACAAGACTTTTACTCTCATGTCAGGGGCTGGGGGTGAGGAGAAGGAGCCCCTGCCAGGGCTAGGTCTTTTGAGAGACATTTTTTATATACTTTATTTCATTAAATCCTCAAAATGATCCCTGAGTAATATACTTTACAGAAAATTAGCAAGGCACAGAGAGGTTAAGACATTTGCTCAAGGCCACACAGCATTACAACTTTGTTAATGGATAATCAATCACAGTTTTGCCCCAAATAGTAGATCCGACTTCTCAAGCTCCTTGCCTAGTGACCTTTCCAAGACAGGAGCTCCACACCCTCCTGTTCACACCGTGCACGTCGCTTGGCCACCCTGGGAAGGGGACTAGGGGGCGGAGTACTTGGGTGGGAGGCTTTAGCCAGGCTCCCACGGAGTCCTGAGCCAGAGCCCGGCCCACCCAGGTCCACGCAGGGCCCCCTGCGTCCAGCCTCTTCTCCGCCCCGCCTGCTCCCCGACTCTCTGTGCAAGTGGGACCCGCCTTTGTGGCCGGCCCTCACCTCGTGCTTCAGCTCCCGGCTTAAACATTCCCAGTTCTTTTGCAGAAGAGTGATAAGAAAAATGACTCAGGGCACAGCTTTTCCCGGGGATAAAGCACTTTGTGTGCTGCTCGTGGACAGGACCCAGCTATCACCGCAATTACGATGACAGAAAATCGAGGCTCTGGTAAGTGGGCCTGGCCCCTCCTGAGCGCCCAGAGCCACACTGAAGGTCTCGGGCCCCGAGGCCCCTGCCGGCCGTCTCCATCCCGGGAGCAGAGCCGGATCTTCCGCTCCGCGAGTCCATGGAGGATGAGGTTTTGGGCCCGTGAAGTGCCTGGAAGATGCCTTGGTAAGGGCAGGAGCCGCCTTGCAGAGAGAAGGCTCCTCCCACGTCTGTTTACAACAGCCAGAATGCGTCACCCAGGCGTGACTAATTGGACTGCTCAAATCAAACTGCAACTGAAACCAAGCCTCTCGTCTTCCTACCTGGGCATGACGGAGCCCACTAGGATTGGTGCCTCTCCTCCCCCTCCCCCTCCGCCGTCCAGCCTGGGCTCCCCTCACCCTCAGTGGTGCTTCTGCAGACAGCAGTGGCTCACCTGGTGATGTGACCCAGACCTTCCTCACTGGGGGTCTGGTGCCCTGTCACCGTGCTGTGTGCGGCTGGGGCTGCTGTAGCTGCACACTTACGGTCACAGCTGGACAAGGGCTACCAGTGGAGTTCAGGCAGATCGCCCCCTCCACGTGTGCTCCCCGCCGAGCTTTGGTGGCTCAGCTCCACAGCCGAGGGCGTCTGCTGCCCCTGCTGGGTGGGGAGTCTCCTTCTCGCCCGATGATCCTGCCATGAGGAACTGAAGTGCCCAGGGGCAGCCACGGTTTGTAATTCAATGGGACACCTCCTGTGCCAGCTGGTGTGCGCCCTCTGGGGACCAGGACCTCTAACTCTGCAGAGCCTGGAGTTGTAGGCACAAAAAGCACAAACCCCCTCGTAGGGGGTGGGGAGTGATGGTAAGTAGGGCAAGGGGAGGGTGTGGCCCCTGGGGTCTCCCACCAGGCACAAAGGCACACGCAGAGCTCTGGCTCGGTGCCAACCCTGCAACCGAGGACGACTCCTCCACCCACAGTGACCCCCTCCTCCAGGGCTGCAGCTCCCTGTCAGCTGCGTTTTCTGGGTGCGCAACATGGCCAGAGGCTCCTGCAGCTGTGGCCCCACCTCCTCCACTGCAGGGTGGGCTCCTGGTCCGATGTGACATGGGAGGGGCCGGATCCAGGGGCCAAAACCCTCGGGAGCCCTCAGAGTGCTGCTGGCGGAGGTCATGTGGGTAGGGAGCCAAGCGCGTGCCCGGAATATCTTCCTCTGGGAAGGCACTGCTGGCCATTCGAAGGCAGAAGGGGCCCGATGTGGTCAGTTTTCCACCACGTGGTCGGCTGGTCTCCTCGAGGAATGAGCCACCCTGGAGACGCAGCCCTGGCCCTTGTTGCTGACAGGTGGGAAGAAGCAGTGGGCAGTAGCCCTGGTAAGTGGGAGCTTGTGCTGCCAGAGCCGCTGTCTCTCCCCTCCTGGTCAGTCCATTCATTTGCCCAGCAAGTCGGCTGGGTGGCTGGTGCAGAGCCTGGCTAGCAGCACCTGCCCAATCAATCCGTCCCCTTGGTGACTCAGAGCACCTTCCATGGTGGACGTTCCCCTGGGCAAGTGTGTGTGATACAAACCCCCTCAGACATCACAACCACCCCCTGCCACCACCCCCTACTTGCCCCCACACTGCCTGCCTTGATTTCCCAATCTGTTTCATTCCAGCCTCCTGACAGCCAGCCAGATCATCTTTCCCGGCCCACAGGTCTGCATACACTCTAACCTGGGCCACTTCTCCACGCACAGTGAAGGGAGAGGTGCACGGCCAGCCTCTGCACATTGGGTGACCTTCCCTCTCACTGTCTTCCAAGGTCACCATGGGGGGGCTGCAGTGCCCACATCCCCAGTGAACTCACCCACAACTCGGACTTCTCTTTTGCCTTCGGCTAGGCCTGTGGATCCCCAAACGGCGGTAGTGTGAGCTGCATGGTGGTGCGGGGCAGTGAGGGCGCAGGCCATGAGGCCTGGCCACCTGCTCCGCGGCTTGCTGGGCCCTCTGGCTCCTTGCGTGCTGTTCCAGGTACACCCACTCCCATCTTACGATATGCTGTGGCCGGGCCCCCCTAACCTTCTGGCTTGGTGGACCTGCACCTGCCACTGGGGCCACCCACTGCACAAAGCATCTTCCCCGTAACTGCCACCTCCAAACACAGAGCATCTGCTGTGGCTCGAGGCTCACGTACCGGCTCCTGCTGGAGCCCCGCCCAGCTCTGCATCCCTTGAAGCCCGGCGCCTGAAGCGCGACTCTCCCAATCGCCACAGGCTCCACGGCACTGCGCGTAGACCTGCTGGTTTTGATTTCTAGTTTAATTTCATTATGATGTGAGAACATCCTCCGTGTTATTTCTATTCACTTAAACGTGTCAAGGTTTGTGTTATGGCCCAGCGTGTGGTCTATCCTGTTGGATGTCCCACTTGAGAAGAACATGTGCTCTGCTCTTGTGGATAGAGTGCTCCATTGATGCCACTTAGGTCTAGTCGTTGACACTGCTGTTTGGTTTCATACATCCTTACTGATTTTCTGTCTACTTGTTCTATCAATTACACAGAGAAGAGTGTTGGTGTCTCGAGCTTAAATGGTGGGTTTCTCCTTTCAGTTCTGTCAGCTTAGCCTGTCACAGTTTGAAGTTCTATTATGCACGTGTGCAGCTGAGCGGGCTCCTTTGTTAATTTGTAGCATCTCTATTTATCTCTGATGATATTCCTTGCTTGGAACTCTTTGTCTGATATTACTTTAGCTCTTTCAGCTTTCTTTTAATGAGCGTTGGCATGGTATCTTTCTCTTCTAACTTATATATATCTGTGTATTTAAAGTTGGTTTCTTGTAGACAGAATATAGTTGGTTCTTGCTTTTTCTAAGATCTGATCTGACAATCTGTGTTTTAACTATAGTCATGTACTGCATGACGACGTTTCAGCCAACGATGCACGGCAGATATGACAGTGGTCATAAGATTTAACACTGTATTCTTACCATACGTTTCTGTGCTTAGATATGCTTAGATACACAAATACTTGCTATTGTGTTATAACAACCTACAGTACAGTAGAGCAGCATGTGGCACAGGTGCGTAGCCTGGGAGCGACAGGCCACAGCATCCAGCCTAGGTGTGTAGTAGACTAGACCATCCAGGTTGGTGTGTGCACTCTGTGATGTTCACAGGACAACAAAATTGCCTAATGACGCGTTCCTCAGAACGTCTCCCCATTGTTAAGTGATGCATCACTGCATTGTGTTTAGACTATTCATAGTTACAGTGACTATTGAGATGGCTGGATGAAAACCTGCCATCTCCCTAGCTGTTTTCTATTCGTTCCACTTGTATTTTGTTTCTTTGTTCCTCTCTGCTTTTTTTGCTCAATTGAACATATTTTACGAGTGCATTTTATCCTCTCTCTTGACTTATTTATATCTCTTTTCAAAGATACTAGCGGTTGGCCTGAGAGTTACAATGTACATTTTAAAATAATAAGTCAACCTTCAAATCATATTTTACCATTTCGTAGGCAGTATAAGGCCCTGATGACAGTATATTCCCAGCCACACCCCGCCCCCTGACCTTTTTTCCTATTAGTGTTGCATATTTTACTTTCACATAGGCCGTAAACACACAGTAGGTCATTACTGTTTTTTCTTAGGCAGTCATCTTAGAGCAGGAGTCATCAAACTATGGCCAGCAGCCTGTTTTTTGAAAATAAAGCTTTATTGGAATGCAGCCACACCCGTCTGCACACAAATCCTAAGAAATTCACTCAAGTTAAGTAAAAGATTGCTGACCCTTACTCTTAGGTCAATTAAAACTAAAAAAAATTAATTTTACCTTTTTAAATTTCATTTGCAGCGCTCTTTGTTTTTCCTATAGCTACACGTTCTGACTGCCCAAAGAATTTCTTTTACCTTTCCTGGGAGAGTAGTTCTGGTAGCAGTGATTCCCTCAGGCTTTGTTTGTCTGAGAAAGTCTTAACTTCTCTTTATTTTTCCACAAAATTTATTCATTTTTATTATCAAAAATGTTAAACCAGTTTAATATCAGAGGGTACCATATAATGAAAATCCATATAACCATAATTACCTGCCAGCGTTAGCAATGATCAGCTCTGGGCCTGCCTTTTTCATCCATATCCAGCTCACTCCATCCCACGAATCATATAATATCGTCCATAAAATTTTAATATATATCTGTAAAAGATAATGGCTACTTAAAAGGCCTAAAAAATTAACAGTGTGACACATGAAAAATTAACAATATTCCCTTGATCATATTAAATATCCAGGCAGGGTTCAAATACCCTAATTATTACATAAAAGTTTACTCCAAGTTTGAAGGATTCTGTGAAGAATTTTCAGTTGACAGTTTTTTCCCTCTTTTATCTCTTTAAAGATGCCAATCCATTGTCTCCTTGCATACACAATTCCTGATAAGAAGTCTGCTGTAATTCTTATCTTTGTTCCTTAGGCTATGCGTCTCCCCCCTACCCCCGCACCATACCCCTCCAGCCGCTACAAGATTTCCTTTTTTTGGTATTAAGATTTTTGGTGCTCAGAAGTTTCAACATTTTCAGGGACAGGGACAGGAGGTTAGTTTATCCTGGTTGGTCTTACCTGAGCTTCTTAAATCCGTCATGCGATGTCTTTCATTAATGACTAAAACCTTGGCCATTATTTCTTCAAATATTTCTGCTGCCCATTCTTTCTTTCTCCCCCTTATGGGATTCCAGGGATCCATGTTAGGCTACTTGATATTGTCCCACAGTTCTTGGGTGCTCATTCTGGCCCTTCCCACTCTACTCCCCGTGTTTATTCTCATTCTGTTTCAGCTTGGGTCATTTTTATAGATATATTTGCAACTTCACTGATTGTTCTGTTGCCTGTGGTGAGACTCTCACAGGCATTCTGCATGTGGGTTACAGCGTATTCTATTTCTAGCCTTTCAATTAGAATTTTCTTCTGTCTGCTGAAATTACCCATCTGGTTTTGCTTATTCTATACCTTTTCCATGAGAACCTTTAACACATTAATCATAGTTATTTTAAATTGTGTGACCGATAGTTACAACGTGTGTGTCATATCTGAGTCTGGTTCTGACCATTTCTTTGTCTTTTGGGCGTGTGCTTTGTCTCACTTCTTTGAATGCCTTATGATTTTTTGTTGGAAGCTGGAAATGTTGTCGTCGACAATGGATATGAAGGCAAACATTTGCTAAACTTGGAAATGAGCGTGCCTTTGATGCTGGCGGGCCTTTAGGGTGAGGGTTTGTGTCAATCCGCTCAGGAACAGGGCTTGCTTTGAGAGTTTCTGTTGCTATGTCTGGACTCTGTGTACTTCGGGTTTCCCATTCCCCCAGCGAGTAACGCTTCATGCTTTGAGACTGGGCTGGTTTCCCGGAGGTTGTTTTCTGAACGTCTGCTGTGCCCTTGGCTGGGGTCACCCTTTCCACTGCGCCCTGAGAGAGCCCGAGTCTTGCCACCCTCCTAGCTTCATCTGACTCGTACTTTGCTGGATGCTTGTTTGCCTGCTAGCAGAGGTGGGAGATTCTCTGATGCTTTAATAAGCCTCTGTCTTCAAGAGGCCTGGTGTCCTGGGCCTTGGGGGTGTGTCCTCCACAGTGTCCTTCCTCTGCCCTGTGTCCCGGGCCTCGGTGTGCATCCTCCTGTCTGTCCTGCTCCTCCTCAGGCTGCATTCTGGTGCCACCATGTGCTCCTGTACCACCCCCAGGGCCGGTGACTTTATCTTGGTATTTTGTCTTCTCCCCTCCCAGCACCAGTGGGATTCCATCAATGCCCTGGGTGACCACTTTTGTGGCTTTTTCTTCTGCAGATTAAGGCTATTTCCTGTGAGGAGCTGGCAGAAATGGATTTGAGAAGATTTCCTGCAGTGGCTAATGTTATCCTACCCCACCCAGGCCATGAGGAAATTTTCCAGGAAAATTCCACATCCTCCCTTTAAACACAAGGCAGAGTTTGTGGAAAAAAATTCCTGTACCTGTGAAAAACCCTCCACACACCTGCAACCCACACACACGGGTTCACACTCTCAGGTTGCCTGGCCAGGTCTTCTTGCCAGTTTACACGATGCGTGCCCAGGTCGGCAACCACACGGTTCTGCTTTTCTCCGTAGCCACCCGCCTTTCCCAGTCTCAGGATCCGGATGTCCTGGGCCATTCCTTCTCTGGTGGGTTCAATAGACCTCACTGATTGGCAGTTTTCTTGCTGTTTTCTTCTTGTGGGAATGGGAGTGACATCCTTCCCCACTCTCTACCCCTCTGGGATGAAATCGAAGTCCTGGAGTATCAATCAGCAGTGGAGCCTCTTTCTAGAAGAAGGAGAAACCACAGTGATGCCTATCATTAAAGTGACGGTGATGCCTACTGGTAAATCCTGAAATGACAGAAAGTGGTTTTCTCAGGAACTGTGTTGAGGGGGTCCAGGTGGGGAAGATGACAGCTTTTCACTTTGTGTCCCTCTGTGTTTTTCTATAAAAAATCAATCACACACGTGTTCCTTTGCCCAATAACCAGTCACACACACACACACACACAGGCACGTCTAAAGGAACAGGAGGAGAAACAGGGGTGGATCGGGGAGGGGCATCTAGCGGTCGTTAAAGACAGCAGGACTTTCAGAAGGGAAGGGCATCACAGGGAGTCGGAGGATGCTCGTCCCGAGGGCTCTGCTGGCCTGGAAGACTGAAGTCACTGATAGCTCTGTTGATGCTTATTTTCTAAAAGAAGATGCGCAGTTCAAAGAGGAATGCACAGCTCTCATCTTGCGGTAGTAGCTCGTGAAGTGTTAACAGGTATCTCCAGCTCGGTGGCTTCATTGTAAGCTTTGGGACAGGATTAGCCCACGTGGGCTCTCAAGCAGGAGTCCGGGGGATGTCAATTAGTGTCACTAAAAAGAGCAATTCTATGGCCAATAAGGCAAAAGGCTTGTGAGCAGGATTATTGACTACAGGACTTCTCAGAGCCTTGGACCGGCTCTATGGATGGTGACTCTCCAAGGGGCTACATGGTATGCATGGATTATCAAAAACTGTTTGGCCTGAAAGCCTTTTCTTTTAGGACGTCTTACTGACTCATCGAAAACTCACTTTGAGAGAACCAGTGAAGAGAAAAGGCTGTCTGAGCAGCAAATTTTGGTTCCCCAATTTCATCCCTCTGGGCTTGATCTTGTGATCTACCAACTGGGTTAATGATGACTTTTGTGCTGGTTGTGGTAATATTAAGGGCAGCAGGAAGTGGGGAACTTGGTAGGCAGTTCCAGGTCTGCACATTCTCCTGTCACTGCCACGGCCGGGCTGCCTCTCTGGCCAGAAGGGATGAGGGCACAGCGGCGTCACTTCCTCCTCTGACGGTGGGGTCCTTGGTCCAAAGCCCTGGAAGCCAGCACGTCTGCGGCTGGGTCTGGACACAGGCTGCTGGTGCCTCCCGGGTGCTGCAGGGCTGTGCTGGGTCTGTAGTCCAGGTAGCCGGCCTGGGTGTTCCTTCACGCCAACCATTGATTTTCCGGTCATACCTGCCCTCACACCTCGAGCTGGCGGGGACAGATGTCAGTGCTGAGGAAGTGGGCTCTGGACACCCAGTGCTCACTGAGAGCCCCTCCTGACAGCTCCGTGACTCTGCTGCCACTCACTGTCCCCACAGGTCCCCTGTGTGTAATGAGCAGCAGGGGCCCGGGCACCAGGCAGCCAGTCTGGCCGCCTTGCCTCAGCCCTGTGTACCCGCGGCACAGACACCATCTGCTCAGAGCCGGCCGGGGCTGCTGGGACCCAGAGGCAGGACACTGCGGCCACTGCACTTGTCCACCTCAGTCTTGGGAGAGCGGCTTTATCCACACCGAGAAGAAGCTGAAAGAAAACTGCACAGAGCACACCCGGTAGCAGAGCACTTTGACACTCCTAGGCTCCCTGAGGAGCCTCCGGAGCAGATGCCCCACATCCCTGTCCTATAGCGATATGCTTGGGAAGGTGTTTGGACTTACCCCACACCTGGCTGCCCAGAAGGCAGGCTCGGGGCCAGGCCTTTCCCCTGAACCCCCATGGTGCTCCCAGCCCAGGCTGGCATCCCAGGAAAGACACCCCTTCTTGCAACCTCTGGCTGTCGCCAAAGGAGGTCTGGTTCCAGGACACCACGAGGGCCCTGTGCGTGACTGAGTGTGGGGCAGGTGGGGGGACAAGTGTGCACCGGTCTCAGCAGCGTGTTGGCTGCGGTCTCGCCTCCTGGGTGGTCACGCCTGGGATTCGGGATCTGGTATGGGGCCAAACCCTGGCTAAACTACCATCATTTTTGACCTGCTTTGCTAACTCCTCCTGTCTGAGAGAGACAGGTCTGAAGGATTCCAGGTCGGGACTGGGGGTCCTGGGATTTCCTGGCCCAAACGCTGCCTTGACGTCGCCGTGAGTGCAGCCCTGCACAGCGCGCTGAGGCCCTGCTGGGGCGGCACCTGGTGCCCGCCTCGCACGCTGGACCAAGGTGGTGGGCTCTGCTTTATGGCCAACAGGGGCCACCGACAGTTATAGAGTAGACTTTTTATTTGAGGATAATTTTAGATTTAGAGAAAAGTTGAGAAGATACTCCAGAGAGTTCCCCGATGCCCTTTGTGTAGTCCCCCTGATGTTAGGGGTTGGCCGGCTTGTTCCGTAACGGTCCGAACAGTAACTATTTCAGGCTGTGTGACGTCCAGTCTCTGTGGACGCTACAGCTCGGACCTGTAGCGGGAAACACCCACAGGCAATGTGGATGGGGCATGGCTGTGTCCCTATGAAACTGTCCCCAGCAGCAGGTGCAGGCAGGAGGCAGGACGTCGCTGACCCTAATGCCCACATGGAGATCTGTTGAAACTGAGGAATCAGTGTGGAAATGACACTCTTAACTGAGTGACACAGACCTGATACAATGCAAGTGTCCTCTGGCCACCCAGGATTCAGCCCAGGATGCCACGTAGCATTAGCTGTCTTCTCTCCTCTGCACCCCTGAGGCTGGGACAGCTTCTCAGACTTCCCTTGTTGGTGGTGACTTTGACCCCTGTGAAGCCCGGGGCACTCTCAGGGCAGTGGGATCCAGTGCTATCTCCTGGAGGGAGTTGTGTTAAAATAGCCTCAGTAATGAATTAATATTTGGGGAGAGATGCTTGGAGGCTCCTTAAAGTCTGCCTTCTATTGACAATTTATTTCAGCATTTGTCCAGGGGCCTCGCCCAGAGCAGCTGTGTCTGCAGAGCTCTGACGGCTAGTGTCGACTTTATCACTCCTTCTCTGTTTATTGTTTGGAGAGATTTGTTCCCTCTCCCCACTTATTATTTAATCAGCCACTTTTTAGTGTCAGTATGGACTCGGCATAGTGACTTTATGCTCCGGATTTTAATCCAATACTACATTCATTATTTCGTGGCTCAGATTATTCCAGCTTTGGCTGTTGGGAAATCTTTCAGGTTGACCCCATTTGGTGTCCATTTGACATGACTCACTTTTTTCTCTTTTTTTGAGCACCTCCTTGCTCTCTGGCACTATAACACGATCCAGGTGCATCTTATATTTTCTCTGCTCCACCCCTAGAATTAGCCATGTTTCCAGGGATGCTGGTGATGGGACTTAGAAACCAAAATCTGGGCACTGGCTGGAAACTCCCGTCACTGCTAGGAGTCACATGTATACACACGAACTCATGTGTAGGCACATTTCTGTATTTATTTCTGTATCAACCTAACTGTATATGTATGAAAAGAATGTGAGTCCATATGGTGACTTTCTGCGAGTGGTGAGGCCGGTCCCCTGGCCGGTGGGGACAGGCACCGCTTCTGGCTGTGTGGTGTGCTGCATGCTTCTTCCTCTAGTGCTCTTGGGCGGGTCTCTCCCGGCCTTGGCTGGCTTCTTTACAAGTGTGTGCAGCTTTAGACGCTGGGACCCCGTGTACATCTGGAATTCTCTGTGCAGCTTTTCCTGCTCAGGGAGCCCCCTGGTCCCCCCAGATCCATCTCCTCCACCCCGCCGGGCTCTGCCTGGGTTTCCCCTTCCGGAGCCACAGCCTGGGACTTGCCCAAGGCAGGCAGCTGAGCCAATTATGTGCTCACCTCGTTCAATTCCCACCCCAAAGGGATCCCGTCCCTTATTGCCTGCTGTCTGGTATCTTGAAAACCACACGTTTGGCCTATTTTTGTATTGTCTGAGGTGGGAGGGCGATTCCACGCTCTGTTCCTCCGTCTTGGCCGGTCCTGGGCTCCACGTTTATGCAGCGTTTTACAGCTGACAAAGTATTTCCACACACATCATTCCCACTTAATCGTCATGACAACCCCATTTTATAACTACAAACATTTCAGTGAAGGGGAGAGAGTTATTTCCCTAAAAGTTCAGAGGTCAGAGTTTATGGCCTAGGTACTAAGGATCAGGTTCAGGGCAGGGTCAGGGATTTTGCCGGCAAAGCTGTCCAAGCACAGGCGAGGTGCTGTCTTGGGATGAGGTGTGGGGGCAGGGTGGGGGTGTCGCCAGAGGCTCAGGGGAGGGGTAGACTTGAGGAAGAACAGGGAGTCATCCCTGGAGGGCCAGGGGGCGAGCAGAGGTGTCAGATCAGGAGGAGGGGAGACATCGCATGGGGATTCGTTGCTCCTGGAGTCAAGGCCATTGACCCGAGAGATGGCAGAACAGGAGGAACCTCGGACTTGCCCCAGTTCCGCTGTCCCCGCTTGGCACCTTCCCCTCAGGTGGGGAAACTGAGTCCTGGAGAAGAGCTGGCTCCGTGGGTAGCAGGCACGACTGCAGACCGACTTTGCTCCCTCCTTCCTTCACACCCATGGCTTTTAACAGTCTCTTCCTTTGCACTTAGTTTTTTTGACATGCCCTGAGCTTGTGCATTTTTGTGCTATTAATATATAATTAGACACGGCTTTGGATTTCTTCCTTTATCTTCAGGGCACATGTTTATTTTAGACCCAAAAATGGCAAGCAGAAAGGAAATGCTCGAACTGTGGAAACACTCTGAGAGTTTAGCCACAGGGCTGAGGAATCCATTAGATATAAAATATGTCGATGCTAAATGCATCGGGTAGGTTTCTGTTGCTCGGGGCGATGGCGTAACTACATCTGGCCGTGAAGCCACCGCAAGCCCCTGGCTCGTCCTGGTCTCTCAGTGGCTGCGGCTGCATCCTGTGTCCTGTGACCACTCCCTACCCCAGTTTTAGTGCGTGCTATGGGTGTTCTTTTAATCAGCCAAATGCTGGAGTTGCAGGATAATTCTTAAGATCCTCATAGCGTTAACATTGCAGGGATGAATTTCTCCGTCGGCACCAGAACTCTTGTTCTTCCTTCAAGACTCAACCTCAGGTATCCCTCCGCCGCTGTATTTGTCGCTGCTGCTGCTGCAGTGCCATATAGCACACACCCAGATCTCCTGGCTCACATCGGGAGTCCAAGGATATCTGTGCTCTGCTGGGTTTGGCTGGGCTCGGCTGGGCTGGGTTCCCAGTGGCACGTGGGTCAGACTGTCACATGTCCCTCATTCTAGAAATGGCAGCTGCCCAGCGCATGTTCTCCCATGGCCAGTGGCAGAAGCCCAAGAGGCCAAAGCAAACTGTGCAAATACTTCTAAGCCTCTTCTCCCAACATGCCCACCAGTGTTCCATCGGCCAGTGCAAACCACATGGCCAGGGTGGGGACGTGTATGACAAGGCTTCACAGCAAAGGAGGGAGGGAGCAGTCGGGGACAACCACCCAATCTACCACACTCCCAGAGGGTTCGCTCACTCCTGCACCACCAGACCCCAGCATTTGACAACAGCCTCCTCTGAGTGTTTGTTCCCTTCCTGGAGACTCAGATCCTGCTTCCGGGGCCCCTGGGGGGCCCAGCTTCCTCACTCTTCCACACCTGAGTTCTTCAGCTGCTCTCTTCATGCCTTCCAAGTGAGCCCTTATTCTCAGGTGAGCTGAGCTTTTCTGTTGCTTGCAACCTGGGAAACAAGCTTTTATGGTGACCAGCAATTAGTATGTGCCTTTTCTAGCAAGGAGGGGACTTGTTATTCTGGTCTCACTGCTACATCTCCTGTGCACGGGGTGGGAAGGGGGGTAGGTACATGTGTGCTGAATGGACAACCCCATGCAGGGTGTAAAGCTTCCTGCTCTTGAGCATGCCATTGGACTTTTTGGTCCTCTGTGGTTATGAACTTGGTCTTCTTGTTGCTAAGCCCAATTTGCTACATGGAACGTTGTTAGCCAAAGAAAGTACAAAGTCTTCCTTTAAATAGTTGCAACCCACAGGTTTGTGAATCAGGAAACATTGCCACAGGTTCCAGTGTCCCACGCCTCCAACCTACTCACCAGCCATTAACCACTTTGAAATATTTCCTGTTTATTCCTTTTTTCACTCCTTGTGAATTTTATTATGTGACATTAAAATACAAATGTATCAATTAGCAGTAGGTTCAGCTGTGTATAAAGTGGCTTAACCAAAGCATATTTTTGCCACCTGGCAAGATGCCAGGAGGTCAGCAGGGAAGTGCTGTGTTCTAGCCCCATGATGCCAGCAGGGAGCAGTACTTTGTAGTCTCTGTTCCCTCTCACTCTCACCTCATGGTCTCATAATGGCTGCCTCAGCCCTGCTCTTACATCTGCCTTCCAGGCAGGAGGGAAGAGGGGGCAGGGGACAGAGAGAGTCCACCAGCTGAGTGTCTCTTTTGAAGCCCTTTCTCTGGAGACCGCAGTGGTGGTTGATCTTCATCCACTCGGCTGGGCTGGGGTGCCTACTTGTTTGGGCAAACGTGAGCCTCTGTGTTGTGCAGAGGGATTTTCAGAGGTGATTAATATTCCCCATCAGTTGACTTTAGGAAAGCAGATCACTCTCCATCATGTGACAGTGGAGAGGCTCAACATCACCTGAGGCTGTCGGAGCAAATGACTGAGGTTCCCTAAGAAGGAAGGAACTGGGCAGAGTAACTTTAAAAACTTGGCATATCACCACCCCGAGCAAATCGCACGTTATTCATAAAGAAGAACTGGGTATAGATCTATTAGGTGCATGTCTGCCAAAAAATACAGAAAATTGCAGAGAATAAAATCAGGAATGGGACACAGGCGACCTTTGAACTTCAGTAAGTGGGAACGTTTTACAACGAGTACTTCAAGTCCGTTTTTTAAAGAAGCGAAGTATTGCAAATGCAGCGGAGGCCCCCGGGAGCCCGTCCTGCTCCTGTTGTACCCCTCGCTGCACTGACAATGTGTCCTCCATCTAGAATGTTCTAACTTAATGTAACATGTGTGATATAGAATACATGCAGCTACATATAGTATTTCCATGTAATATTGTTTTGCGAGTCCAAAATATCTTAAATTTCAAATAAACAGCATCCTGTTGTATTCAGCTTTTACTTTAAACATTAAACTTTTAGGTGATTTCCGTGTTGCCTGTGAAACTCTGCTCCATCCTGCGCAGCGGCGCCAGCCTGTGCCACTGCACGGAGATGCCCGACGGTGCCCCCAAACGGTACGCTCTCTCGGGCTCGTGTCTATTTTGGCGGTTCCTATATTTCGTTCACATATATCGTTGCTCTATGTGCTTCCACAGATGTCTTTCTGTGTCACCGTGTCCTTTCTGGTGACTTTCTGTGGACATTTAGCCTGAGGTAGAATTTGCCTGGGCGGGGGTGAACACATCCGCAAAGCATTTGCTGTCACCAGCGTGCTTGCACGGTGTCTCCTCCCCCCGGCCGGGAGGAGTCTCGATTTTCTTCAAATCCTCACCAACTGTGGCGTTGCCAGTCTTACAGATTCTGCTCCATTCGTGGATGCTAAAGGACATGTTAATGTTGTTTTCATTGCATTTCCCTGATTGATGCTGAGGTTGAACATTTTAAAATATATTTATTGGCTATTCGCATTTATTCTTTTGTGAATTATTGCTATTGAACATTTTTTTCTTTCTTTCTTTCTTCCTTTGTTTGCTTCTAGACTGATTGACTTTTCTAATTGATCGGTGGGAGTTCACTATATATCGTCCTTGCTAATCCTGTGTCAGCTTTAGGCACTGCACGTGTCTTTTCCTGGCCAATGCTTGTAATTTTCCTTCGTAGAGTTGCCATTGTATAAGATATTTTAATTATAATGTAGTCAAGAATGACTCATCTTTGCAGGTCATGGGCTTTTTAATATCTTGTTTAATTAATTAATCCTTTCCTATCTCAAGTTTATGAAGATATGATCTAATATTTTCTTCTTAAAGTTTTGTTCCTCACATCTAGGGATTTGCTACATCTGGGATTCATCTCTGTGTAAGGCACAAAGTGGAAATCTAATTTTACTTCATCATGGAGAGCAGGTTGTTATGGTAGCACCATTTAGTGCACGGCTAAAGTGTCCCACGTGGGATTGAATCCTCCCCTGACGCTTATCAAACTCTCCACTCGCAAACAGACCCGTTTGTGATGGCCCCACTGGTCAATTTCCATCTGAGCACCAAGGACACTAGCTCAGCTATTGTCACTTCCTAAGTGTTGATTTCTGATGGAGTGCATCAATATTCCTCCGATCTTCTCTGCTATTCGAGACCCTCTATTCTCCTTACTAATTTTCTCAATAACTAGTTTCATGAAAAACCCTACTGAAAATTGATTGGAACGTGAAGACTCTTTGGGGGGAAATCTACATCTCCCAGCTGGAGTCTTCCTGTGCGTGGATGTGGCATAGAGGTCTCCACGTGCGCAGGGCACTGAGCATCCTGGTCTCTCCACTGCCAGAGCCAGGCCTGTTGCTCTTCCTGTCCCTGGGGGAGCTGGGCCACAGGACGGTCTCTGGGGCAGGCAGCAGCGTCGGGGGGCACAGCAGGGCGCAGTGTGTCTTCACTGAGCTCTCTGCTCCCTCTGGCATGCTGACCGCCAGTGCTAGAGACAGTGGCTCTGTAGCCTGTGGCCTCCTCGACCCCACAGCAGGCAGGACACATGGGCGACGAGGCACACTGTGGGTGCTGGAGCCGCCAGCAACGACCCTCGAAAGCTGGTGGGTTGATTTTCTGGAATTTTGCACTTGGTTTAATTCATTATTTGCTTGCAATCTGCCACGGGGGGAGTAGTCACACAGCAGAAATCTGCACGTACAATACATCTGCCCTTCTATTTCCCCTTCTGAAAGCAGGACTTTTAAATTTATTTATTATTTATTGAAATGTATCTTTTCATTATAAAATTAATGCATGCTCATTGCATACAATTCAAGCAACACAGAGGTGTATAATCTGCTCTCCAGAGGTAACTATTGTTCACAGGTCAGTGCCTACTGTCCTGCACTTTTATAAAATCCACTTTATTGAGATGTTAGTGATCACGAAAAGCTGTGCATCGTTAATGTGTATAATCTGATGAATCTGGAGATAAGTACACACCCGTGAAACCATCACCACGATCTGTGCCATAAACCTATCCATCTCCTCCAAAAGTTTCCTCTGCTTTCTTATTTATTATTATTTTTGCGATAAGGACACTTAATAAGATCCACTCTCTTGGCCACAGTTCAGGTACTCCGTGCAGCATTGTGACTGCTACAGGCGCTGTCCGGGACTTGCTGTCACGCACGCTGAAGCTCCGTGCCCTCGGACCAGCACCGCCCTCCCTCCCACAGCCCTGGACAGCCCCCCTGCACTTCCCGCTGCTGGGAGTTTGACTATTTCAGACTCAGGACAGGATTTCCTTCTTTTTAAAGACTGAATAGTATTTCACTGTGTATGCAAAGCAATTCCCCCCCATCCTCGGGGGAGACGTTCCCAGACCCTCACGGGATGCCCGAAACCTCGGATAGTACCGAACTGCCAGCCGTCAATCCACTCATGTGTCTGTTCATGTCTTCCACCCACAAATTCACTGCCTTTTCATTTTAACTAAGAACTTACTACACACTGTCTCAAACTTTCGCAGTATGAGCTATGACAGCAAAACTAGCACAAGTTTCTTTTTCCTTCTTCACATCTCGTGGATAGAAGATTAGTTCTTACCGTGGGTCTCAGCAACCTCAGCACACAACTTTTTTTCCTTCTTTATTAAGTCAAGAACGTTCACCTTTTCACTTAAAGGAGGCACTTTACACTTCCTCCTTGGTATGTCTGAATTGCCAACATCACTCTTCTTGTGCTTTGGGGTCATTATTAAGTAAAATAAGGGTGATTTGAACACAAGCACCGTGGGACCACAACAGTGGATCTGACTGTTGTCAGCTTTGAAGCAGCTTCTGGGCAGGTGGTGTAGATAGCACGGAGACTAGGGGCAAGGAGGATTCGCCTCCCCAGTGGGAGGGAGAGGGGTCGTGCAAGATGTCATAACGGAGCTCAGAACTTCAGGCCATTTAAAATTAAGACTTGCTTATTTCTGTAATTTTCCATTTCATATTTTTGGGCCAGGATTGACCTTAGCTAACCAAAACCTCAGAAAGCAAAACCACCGGTAAAGGAAAACTATTAAATACTACCAATACCACATTTTCTTCATCCATCCATCTGTTGATGGGCCCTCAGGATGATCCGTATCTTGGCTATGGCGAATAGTGCTGCAGTGAACATGGCAGCTCGGATTCTCGCCAATATGCTGATTTCATTTCCTCTGGATACACACCCGGTGGTGGGATTTATGGATCATATGGTGGTTCTATATTTAACTTTTTGAGGAACCTCCGTTCTGTTTTCCATAATGGATGTGCTAATTTACATTCTTCCCAGCAGTGTGCAAGGGTTTCCTTTCTCCACTTCCTCACCAACACTTATCTTCGGTCTTTTTGATGATAGCCACCTTAACAGGTGTGAGGTGACAGCTCCCTGCGGTTTTGATTTCCATTTCCCTGGGACTGTAAACACCCTCTCATGTGCCTGCTGGCCATTCCTACGCCTTCTTTGGAAAAATGTCTATTCAGGTCCTTTGCCCATTTTTTTAATTAGATTATTTATCTTTTTGCTGTTGACTTGCAGTGGTTCTTTATACAGTTTTGCTATTAACCCCTTATTAGCGACACGGTTTGCAAATATTTTCTCCCAATCGGTAGGTTGTCTTTTCATTTTATTGACTGTTCCCTTTGCTGTGCAGAGCAGGGATTTTTATTCTATTTAAAAATTTTATTTCGGTTCTGGAGAGCCAGCTGTTGCACATTTCCCAGCACAGCTCTGACCCCGTCATTGCTGGCTAAAGCCGCGGAGATGCCGGGCTGTTTCTCACCGCGGCGCAGCTTATCTTTGCCGAAGCGGAACGTCTCTCCACCGATTCAGCCCCGTGTCCTTCCGTGATATTTTACTTTTTCCACAAAAGACTTGCACATCTTTTCTTAGTGCTATTCCTACATACCTCAGACGTTTTGCCATTGCAGATTTTTAAAAATTACATTTTAAAAATCACATTTTCAAATCACTTATTGCTGCTGTGAAGGCATGTCTCTAACTTCGGTGTGTTACTATTGAATCCAGCAACAGGGCTGTGCTATGTTCTCTGGGTAGGCTAGCATTTTCTATGCAGACAATCATAAAAGGGGACTTAAAAATGTTTACGGAAAAATGGAATTAAAAGATAAAATAAAAATAAACAGTATTTCTCGGCATAGGCTCTCTCAAGGTCAAGACACTTCCGTAAGGATGACCCCAGCCTTTTAGTCCATCTGTAAAGAGCTGAGGGTCCTGGGGATTTAACCACGTCAATGCAGTCTTTTTTACACTATTAACTGAAGAAAAGCGGGGGCCTTTAAGATTTTTTACAATTAGGGAACAAAAAGAAGTCAGAGGGAGCCAAATCAGGACTGCAAGGTGGTTGCCTGCTGATTCCCCATCGAAACTTGCACAAAATCGCCGGTGTTTGGTGAGAGGAACGCGCAGGAGCGCTGTCGTGGTGGAGAAGGACTCTCCGGTGAAGCTTTCCCAGGCGATGTTCCGCTAAAGCTTTGGCTAACTTTCCCAAAACACTCATGATAAGCAGATGTTGTTCTTTAGCACACCCCAGTCAACAAGCAAAATGGCTTGAGCATCCCCAGAATCTATCGCCATGACCTTTGTCCTTGACTGCTCTGCTTGTGCTGTGACGGGACCACGTCCACTTCTTGGCAGCCATTGCTTTGATTGTACTTTGTCCTCAGGGTCCTATTGGTAAAGCCGTGTTCCGTCTCCCAGGACACTTCTTCGAAGGAACGCTTCAGGATCTTGATCCCAGGTGTTTAAAATTTCCGTTCTAAACTCTGCTCTTGTCAGCAGCAGCCATCGGTGGACAGTTTGCTCAGCTTCAGTATTTCAGGCAGGATTGTGCAAGCTGAACTAGCTGGGACGCCTGTGGCGTTGGCGACCGCGCGTGCTGTTGGTCGCCAGTCCTCTTCAATCGGGGAACAAGGAGAATATTTTCCTCACGAATGGATGTGGGTGGTGCTGCTGCATGCTCCGTTGTCAGCATCGTCCTGTCCCCTCATGAGAGGGGCTATCAGTTTGCAAACTGCTGGTTTTTAGGAGCGTTGTCAGTGACGTCACCGTTTCCCCACCCAAGGGTCACCACCAACTTGACGTTTGTTCTCGCTTCAGTTTTAGCTGAGTCTGTGTTGCTCCGATGGGGGCTCTCTTCACACTGCTGTCTTGTCCCTCTCAGTGCCTCAGGCCAGATCCTGCTCAGATACACCCCCTCAAGTCAAGTACGAGTTTAGATCTGTGCGAAAACTTTTGACGTTCACACACAGTTTTTCCACAACGAGCATTGTCCGCGAACTCGTGGAAGACTCAACATTGCTGCAAACGAGAACTGTTTGACCTGTTTCTTTTTGAACTTCACTCTGCAGCTCTCATTCTTCTCTGATGGTGTTGGCAAGTGCCCGTGGGACGGTGTGAACATGAAGTATGTTCTTGCCTTTCCTGAGTTTAAGGAGAACTTTTACCATTAAATAGGATATCATCATAGGTTTGGGGTAGACTTTCTCCATTGAGAAAAAGACATTCTCTTCTAGTTCTTCTGTTGTAAGAGCTTTCACAAAATCAATAATGAATGTGAAACTTCACTGAAAGATTTTTTTTTTTTTTTGCATTTAAGAGGATGATCCACTGGTGTTTTAATTTTGCTTTATTAATGTGTGGTATTTCATTATGAGAATTTCTGATATTAAATTATATTTGCAGTTCTGGAGTTAGTCCAATTACATCAGATTAAATAAACCTCAAAAATGTAGTTGCATAACTTCTTCCTTCTCCTCATCCCTGAAAGAGTTTATATAACAAAAGGGCTGTCTCTAGGGGTTAGACTATTCAATACTAGTTGAAAATTTTAATCATTATTGGTTCATTCAGGTTATCTATTTTTTTTAGCTAATTTTTGTAATTTATGTGGTGAATGCGTTAGTTTTTTAAGGCTGTCATAACAAATGGCCGCCAACCGAGTGGCTAAAAACAAGAGAAGTTTATTCCATCCCAGCTCTGGGGGCAGGAGTCTGAGGTCCAGGTGCTGGCAGGGTGGGCTCCTCTAGAGGCCGTGGGGGAGGGCCAGCTCCATGGTGTCCCTTTTTGTGTCCTCTCTTTTTCTTATAAGGACACTAGTCGCTGGATTTAGGGCACATCCAATCCGGTATGACTTCATCTTAACTAACATTTGCAAGGACCCTATTTGCAAATGAGGTTCAGGATGGGCATGGATTTGAGGGGACAGTATTCGACCTACCATGCCTGGCCCTTGGCCTTACCAGCAGTAGGGTTCTCCTTGCCAGCCACAGGAGATGAGCCAGCTCCAAAGGCCCATTTTGGGGTTTGCCGCCTTGGACAATCCCAGCACCAGCTGTCATAGGACAGGTTTCAGGGAAACAGGTGGAGGGGTGTGTGCAGCAGGTCTCTGTGTCCTGGGATCAACACCTGGGAGGGGTGAGGGAAGCAGGCCAGGGCAGAGGGGGAAGCCCCGTAGATGTGACCACAGCACACCCAGGATGGCCCTTGAGCAATGCTCTGAATTGAATGATGGGACAATGCCCCACTGTGGTCTCTCCCCTACCTGTTGTAGGAGGTGAGCTGCACCCAGGGAGGCTATGCCCTTGGGTGAAACAGCTCCCTTTGTCAAAGGCCAATTCCTGTGAGAGGCTCAGCTGTGGACTCTTCGCCTGTTACTCCTAAGCTGGGGGATCGAGCACCTTGGTCCTGAGAGTGCACTGGGTATCACTCAGTGTGCAGGGGCTACCAACAGGAGGTGCTGGTGCATGTCTTGGGATTGCCCTGACATGTTTTGAGTCAAAGGTCCCCATAGACCTTGCTCCAGCCAGTCCCCCTTGCAGCTGAAAACCTGACCCAGGCACCCGCTGCCTGCCTGGCCCCAAGGAGGGAGTGGGCAGAGTGGTTGGGAGCTGGCAGTGCCGGCTCTGTGCCTGGGCCTCTCTCCATCTCCCCTCGTCTTGGTCCGTTTGCGCTGCTGTAAAGGAACGCCCAAGTTGGGTCATCTCTAAAGGCAAGAGGTTTATTTGGCTCTTGGTTCTCAGAGCTGCACAGGAAGCGTGGCAGCAGCACCTGCTTCTGCAGAGGGATTCGGGGGACTTGCACTTGTGGCGGAAGGTGCAGAGGAGCCGGCGTGTGCAGAGACCACAGGGAAAGAGCGGGGAGGTGCCAGGCTCTTTCTAACAATCAGCTCTCCTGGGAACTCACAGAGTGAGAAGGTGCTCATTACTGTAATGCACCTAGCATTCCGGAGGAGTCCACCCCCACGACCCAAACACCTCTTTCCAAGCCCCACCTCCAAAACTGGGGATCAAATTTCAGCATGAGATTTGGGGGCACAAAAATCCAAACCATACCATCCTTCCTGCTCCTGCACTTACTGGGCACCACACTGGCCGCAGCTCACACGGTACCAGGGAGTGAATCGTGTCTCCCATTTATACACTGAAGTCCTAACCTCCAGTGTCTCAGAGCATGACCTTATTTGGAGACAGAGTCTTTCTAGGGGTGATCTGGTTAAAGGAGGTCCTTGGGCCCTAATCCCCGGTGATTGTGTCCTTGCAAATGGGAAGTCGGGACACAGAGTCACACACAGGGAGACAACGTGAAGACACAGGGAGGAGGAGCCGCCCACACACCCAGGAGTGTCCTCAGGTGTCTGGCACTTGTTTACAGCAGCCCCAACAGACTGATTTCATTGTCACAATAGCCCAGGAGTGAGGGGCTGTCACGCTCATTCTATAATGTCATGCATAAGGAAACTGAGGCTTACAGAATTTGAGTGATCAAAGTTACCCAGCCAATAAGTATCGGGGAGCCAAGGATCAACAAAGACTGTCTGCCTGGCACCTCCGAATTGGATCTAGCCCTGGGGTGGGGCTGGGCAGTCCCGCTGCCATCTGGCGCTCGTGGGTCCCTGGGTCTCGCCCCAGGAATCCAGGTCTCCTGAGTCTGCCCCCTGCCTTACGGCAGACTCCATGCGGGGCCTCCCTGGAAACTGTTGCTGAAGGCACCAGGGCTCAGGCCCATGGGACCCCCCCAGCCCGGCCCTTGAAGACAGAATCTTGGGAGCTGGGCTGGGCCACAGGCCACCTGAGCCACCTTGTGCCACGAGTATTGTGGTGGAGGACCCCAGGTTGGAGTCAGGCGGTGCTTCTAACAGTCATAACAGCGGCCCTTCTCCCTCTAATGGCACCTTGCTCTGCCTCCTGGATGACACTGTGATTTGACTTCAGGGGCCCAGTCACCACCTGGAAGCTTCCAGGTGCTGGAGCTAGGTAGTCCCACCCGTGGCCTTGGCTCTCTGACGGCTGCCCAAGGCTCCTCCAGCCCTAAGAAGCTGATGCCCAGGAGCAAGGTTGGCTCAGAAGCAGCCCCCAGGGACACCTTGCCATGGACCAGGCACAGCGCCGGGTGGTGGAGGGTCCTCTTTAGCCGGTGGTGGTTGAACCACGCAGGGAAAAGCCCCTGCGGAAATGCGCGTTCCCTGCAGAGCCTGCAACCGAGAGACAGCCAAAGCAAGATTTAATTTCCAGCCTCCTGCCCTGCCCCCACGTGAATAAATCCACGTGTCAGTTGGAGGCGGAAGTTTCCCACATGGAATGTTTCCCACTGGAGGGTAATGGTTTATGTTCTTTCTTTCTCCAGTGCATGTTATGATGGGTGCCAGAGTGTGGGCCCTGAGAGGGACGCTGGCTCCCGGGGCCACCAGGTGGCAACGGCACGGTAATCACTGTGGTGCACACTCTGGGCTCAAAGGAAGGAGACCAGCCTTCAGGAGAGCCGGCTGTGGGCCACACGCCACCCTATGCAGCCCTTCAGAATCCCTGGGAGAAGCGCCACATCCATCAGCCCCACTGCACTTGAGAACACTGCGGCTCAGAGAGGAGGAGGCTGCCCAGCCAGGACCTGCAGCCGACGCCAGAGCTCCTTTGTACCCCCTCCTGCCCACTTGGAGGCTGGGACACCTGGGTGGCTCCACCCTGCCCACCTGGAGGCCCTCGAGCAGGCACGAGGGCCAGCATGGAGACACAGTTGGGAAACAGGGCCAGGCTGTTTTCTAATCAAAAGTAATCTCTCCTTCAAAAGGTTCCCGGAGCTATTCCCTCTAGAGACCTGGGATCCCCCAGCCAACAAGTGATGTGCCCTTGAAGAGGGCAGTCGGAAGAACACGGTGGACTTGGCATCCCCCGGGTCTGCTGGAGGTGCAGAATCCCAGGCCCCAGTGCCGCCCAGCGGCTGCCCAAGAGATGCGTGTGCACATTAGACTCCGAGATGCACTGGCTTGGGGATGCCTCCCTCTGCAGCCCCACTGCACAGAGGGGCATGCAAATGTAACTGGCCAGCAAAGCCCCTTCCTCTTTCCTAGGGCCCATCAAGGCTCCGCCCTGCACCCTGCAGCTCCACTGGGGTGCCGGCTGCTGGGTGCTCCTGTCCTGAGTGCTCCCCAGCCAAGATGGCGGCTGCCACGGTGCATGGGCTTGAATGGACGCAGCAAGGAAGGACCTGCCTCGCATCCCGAGGAAACACTGTTAGAGGAGAGACTGGCTGTTCCAGAAAGGTCAATTATGTCATTTGTACAGAGCTGCTGGTGACACTGAGAGGTAGGGGCAGGGATGGGGGGAGTCTGGGAGGACAGCCCCTGTGAGCAGACGCAGCCTGGGAGCTGGCTGGAGCTGCCAGGAGCAGAGCAGGGAAGGACTCTGAGGTTGTGAGCAGACACAGCAGACAACGTTGGGGACCCTCAGCAACTGCAGGGGGTGGGGTGGACCCTTGTGCCAAGCATCTGTCCTCTCTGATTTAGGTCAAACTAGTTCAAATGTCCCAGGCTCACCGCGTGTGTCCTGTGCCTTGGCGGGTTGGCGAGCCGTCCTGCCTTGGGTTTCTCCCAGGTTATTGAGAGCGGGGCACAGAGGAGGGGCTGGCTAACCCCCCAGGAGGGAATTGGGCAGGGGGAATAGGATTTGACAAGGAATAGGGTATCCTCAGGGAAGGAAGGGACAGTTGGAGACATGGGAACAGTGAGTGCAAAGGCCTGGAGTTGTGGCGCTCTCTGTAGCCCCATGCCCCTTCCCGCCTGCAGGAAGCCTTCCAGGATTGCTCCAGCACATGCCGTCCTCCCCTCCTCCAGTGCCACCTTTGCTGGCATTTCTGGCCCTTGAGCAGGTGCAGCTGGCCTCCTGGGGCACGAAACCATGCTTCGAATCCCACCTTACCACCTTCTAACTGTAGGGTGGGGGTCATGAGTTTCCGGAACATAGTTCTTGGCCAGTCTTGATAACCGTGTCTGGCACACCCCAGGCTTGAGCAACATTGGCTGGTGGTCATGGTCTGGCCTGGGAGCCTGTGTCCCTTGATCGTAGCCTTAGGTCAGGTATTCTATCAACTTCATATTATCCCCGGATGCAGCCCAGAACTGGGCACAGAGAGAGAAAACCCGCCTTCCAGTTGGAGGGTAACTCGAGGGCTCCGGCGCCTGCTTCCCCTCTCCCGCCCCTCCCCCTTTCTTCCTTTTATGACCTTTAAAATCTTCTTTTATTGTCCTTAAAAATAGTATTAATTTTCATCATCACAGCATTATCACTCGTAATTAAAGAAAATCAAAAATTAAAATAAAACCTTCCAGATACAAACTGTTAAATTCAGATGTTTTAACTACTATTTTATATTTGGAGTATGAAGATACTTTTAAAATTGTTGTTATATTTAAAATTTGGCTCCTACTTTTCTCACTTATTATTATATCATAAGAAAATATTGATTTTTATATAATTTTCATAAAAATAATTTTAAAGAGTTACAAACATTCCAGAATATGTGTTATAATTTATCCTACCACTTCCTCTGTTGAACAAATAGATTATTTCTATGTACTCTCTAGCATAAATACTGTTTCTGTGAGCATCTTTATACATCAACCTAATGTAAAGAATTATTTTTTTTAGGATAGACTTGTATAAATGGAATTAATGAACATAAATATATACACATTTTAAAATCTTTTATTTTCTCTTGTATGCTTTTATTTCATCATAATTTTTTAAAAAATTTTATCATGGGGCCAGGCGCGGTGGCTCACGCCTGTAATCCTAGCACTCTGGGAGGCCAAAGCGGGTGGATCGCTCGAAGTCAGGAGTTTGAGACCAGCCTGAGCAAGAGCGAGATCCCATCTCTACTAAAAAAATAGAAAGAAATTAATCAGACAACTAAAATATATATAGAAAAAATTAGCCGGGCATGGTGGCACGTGCCTGTAGTCCCAGCTACTCGGGAGGCTGAGGCAGGAGGATCACTTGAGCCCAGGAGTTTGAGGTTGCTGTGAGCTAGGCTGACGCCACGGCACT